>OZ019969.1:39777064-39888921 GCA_963970395.1 Ephialtes manifestator | reverse complement strand
AAAAAAAATATATTGGCTAAGAGAGGAAATACTTGAGCTGTTCATCAATGAATTCGATCATCATCTTATCAGCCTCGTTACCGGACGTGCGGTAATCGCGAATTCATTTCGAAATAGCGTGAATTGTTATTTTCCAGTGAAACAAGCGATGATGTAAAACAATTGCGTTTCAAAAATATTTACTATAGTTATTTGTTATTGTTGTGCTTACTGAATGAAAGCAAAAGTGATATTCATTGATGTATATCTGACTTGATTGACGGCTGATATTGTATGATAAAAACATCCAAATAATTCTCAGATATGCATAAAATGTACCTCAGAAAGTACAGAAAGTACTTTTAGTCGATTCTGATTTTAGAATTCACAGATGCGACTTTTGGTCGGAAAATGTAACCTAAAGAACGTAAATAATTTTTTTTTCTTCAAGATATCGAATTTTGACCTTCACTATTGTTCTCAAGTCGCATATTGTACCTCAGGAAGTACCGGTTACATGCCTTTTTACGATGATTTAAAAAAAAGTCACTTTTGGTCGATTTTTCACAGATCCGACTTTTGGTCGGAAAATGTAACCTAAAGAACGTAAATAATTTTTTTTTCAAGATATCGAATTTTGACCTTCACTATTGTTCTCAAGTCGCATATTGTACCTCAGAAAGTACCGGTTATATGCCTTTTTACGATGATTTAAAAAAAAAGTCACTTTTGGTCGATTTTTCACAGATCCGACTTTTGGTCGAAAAATGTAACCTAAAGAACCTAAATAATTTTTTTTTTCAAGATATCGAATTTTGACCTTCACTATTGTTCTTAAGTCGCATATTGTACCTCAGAAAGTACCGGTTACATGCCTTTTTACGATGATTTAAAAAAAAGTCACTTTTGGTCGATTTTTCACAGATCCGACTTTTGGTCGGAAAATGTAACCTAAAGAACCTAAATAATTTTTTTTAAGATATCGAATTTTGACCTTCACTATAGTTCTCAAGTCGCATATTGTACCTCATAAAGTACCGGTTACATGCCTTTTTACGATAATTTTTGAAAAATTCACATTTGGTCGGTTCTGATTTCAGAATTCACAGATCCGACTTTTGGTTCAAAAATCCAACCTAAAGAACCTAAATTTTATTTTCTTCAATATATCGAATTTTGTTTAAAATAATATAAAATAAGTAAAAATAAAATTTGGTGTTAAAAATACTGTTGATATCAGTGCAATCATCATTTAACACTATTTTACACCGTTTCTTATCACTACAATTATTGTATACCTACACTTGGTGTATATTTTAACACCATAATTTTGTACAGTACATATTTTTTCCTAAAATTCTAGCAGCCAAGGAAATAAAATATCCGTCAATAAATATCACGGACTTTTAAGTGACTCTTCACCCCCCCCCCCCCCCTCTTCCCAAACGAAATCCACTTCTCTATAGGTGCATCACCGCGCCAGACCTCCTCTGAGAAGCGGCAGTGAAATATTTATAGTGTCGTGGTAGTCGACGTCGGGAGCGGAGCGCCGTTCGTTGACCTTTGACTCTCGCAGTGCTATAGGATAATGGCTTATGGATGGGTTTCGATGTGGGTGTCTCTGGTATCGTGCATTCAAAGCTCTCCCTCTCACTATGGGCGCAGCACCTATCGCCAAAGGGCCGTAATGCTTGCGATAGTGCGTTTATAGCAAACGACGGTATTGTTGCTATAGATAATATTCCCGAGAAAGCTCGAGTCAAAGTACCGCCCACATGGAAAACGTTTATGACTATATATATTTTTTTATCTATGAAATATACGTATGAAAAATTCTCTATACTTTATATATTTTGAAGTATGTAATGTATAATAAAATACGTTAAAATTGGCAGGTCATTATGAGAAAAATCTAAACAAAAATGCACCTCAATAGAAGTTGCAATATAATCACTAAGTAATTATGTAAATTCGTGGTAATAAATATTACAGTGCAATGGAATCCAATGCGCAGAATTTAAAAAAATTCGTGGCTTTTAAATTGTTCAATTATTAAATTATTAAATTATTAAATTATTAAATTATTGAATTATTGAATTATTGAATTATTGAATTATTGAATTATTGAATTATTGAATTATTGAATTATTGAATTATTGAATTATTGAATTATTGAATTATTGAATTATTGAATTATTGAATTATTGAATTATTAAATTATTAAATTATTAAATTATTAAATTATTAAATTATTAAATTATTAAATTATTAAATTATTAAATTATTAAATTATTAAATTATTAAATTATTAAATTATTAAATTATTAAATTATTAAATTATTAAATTATTAAATTATTAAATTATTAAATTATTAAATTATTAAATTATTAAATTATTAAATTATTAAATTATTAAATTATTAAATTATTAAATTATTAAATTATTAAATTATTAAATTATTAAATTATTAAATTATTAAATTATTAAATTATTAAATTATTAAATTATTAAATTATTAAATTATTAAATTATTAAATTATTAAATTATTAAATTATTACTCCGCCAGGCAATGGAACAAATTCCTTGTAAATAATTACAAAAATGGCTTTATATTTAGGTACCTTAGGAAATAAAGTGTTAAGGGCATTTGAATTTACGGAGATTTTGAAAGAAATCAGCTTTAATAAACGTCTAAAAGTTTCATGAAAAATACTTCACTGGGGTAAAAATGTTAACTCACTTCAAGTCAGGTAAAAAAAATTTTAATTTGGAAATTCAATATCATCCAAATCCTATTACATATAAAAATGCCCAACGCACTATATTGTTGGTGCTCGATGGAAGGATTTTTGACTGTCGTCTGACTTGCATATGCTTTTCAATATTATCTTAAGCAAAGTTCTTAGGTTTTCCATTCTGCGCATGATTCAGATCAAACTACTAGGCAGATTGGAATGGTTGACGTCTCATTTTCTTCTTCATGAAAAGTTACACCGTCTAAATGGAGCAAACTATTTTTTTTCATTCTGAAAGCAAAGATAATCACTGATTTAGAAAATAGCATAAAATTTATTTATTAATAATTATGTCAATTAAAAAATATTACCTTTTATTAACATTTGCTCCATTAAGGCGGTGTATCTTTTCATGAAGAAGAAAATGAGACGTCAACCATTCCAATCTGCCTAGTAGTTTGATGTGAATCATGCGCAGAATGGAAAACCTAAGAACTTTGCTTAAGATAATATTGAAAAGCATATGCAAGTCAAACGACAGTAAAAAATCCTTTCATCGAGTACCAACAATATAGTAAGTTGGGCATTTTTATATGCAATAGGATTTGGATGATATTGAATTTCCAAAATCAATTTTTTTCACCTGACTCCCTCCCTTTAAGACACTCGAAAAATTAAAAGCTTTCCGGAAGCGGGATCTAGTCTCGATGGTCGGTCATTGACTGTATTACCGGGAAATCGACACTAAACCCCGATAGTACTCGTGGCTATAACGGTGTGTACGTTGCGAGTTCAATATCTCTGTGAATTCATGGAAATGGCGACGGTATCGATTGTGACTCGTTCCACTTATAATGCTGGAAGCCAAGGTCCTTTCGGCTCGACACGCGAGCGTCGTTTGCCATCGCAAGGCCTTTTCGCTGCGCTACACTTTCTGCACGCCCGTAATTCCTACATTCCACTCGTTCGAAAAAAAAAAAAACAACAACAACAACAAAAAAAAATACGACTATTTTCTCATCGTCGACACTGAAACGTCAACATTCACAGATATCTCAATATAAATAGCATTTCCCACGTTAAAAATCATTCGATCGTCGTCTGTAAATAAATCGTAGGGTAGAGTCATCAGTAAATGAACGGTTAAGCAGAACGGTTTGTTTATCATGGGTTTCTACAAAATGTAATATTTCCAGGCTGTCTGTGAAAATTTTAACGAATGACCATCAAATTATGTGATGGAACTTAAAAAATATCGAATTTTCATCGCAAAGTATATAAAAATAAATTCTGAAAGCCAAAAATCCAAAAACACCAGTAAATGAACGGGCCAATCTAACCTACACTTTTAGTCGAAAACAGGCGTCTGCGACAAAATAATCACTGTAGATAGCTAAAAAAATAGACAAATTAAAAATCTAATTTTCAGCCAAGTCGGCAGAATTTTTCATGAATTCTCAAAAAGCGGTTCTTCATTCACTGGTGACTGCTCAATTACTGGTGCATTCACCCTAAGTCGCGACCTCACTCAAAGAAAGTTATTAAAATTACCTTTTTACTACTATATTGCTTACACTCGTGTTTACCAATCGTATTTCAATTTAATTATAAAGCCTCGAATCGTTCGTATTTTTTTTCAGTGTAACGCCATTAAATAATGAGAAAAATGTTTATCTCGAGTTTTTTTATTTATTAATCCGAAAGAGACGTTCGTGTTACGATAATTAGGTGCATAGTAAACACAAATGAGATTTCTATATTCTACTCACTCTGTGTAAAAAAAAACAACGACAAAAATACAACAATTTTCTTAGCGACGACACCGAAACGTCAACGTTCACAGATCTCTCAATATAAATAGCATTTCTCACGTTAAAAATCATTCGATAGTCGTCTGTAAATAAATCGTACACCGAGAGAAAAGATTTCATTGACGCCAAAGAAATGGGTGGGTTGATTTTTTTTTTCATTTATTTCAACGAAATATTTCTTTGATTTCAATGAAATAGTGCATTTGAATTTCAAAGAGAACATTTCATTGCCCGTCAATAAAGATTTACTTAGTGAGCATATAATAAAGAAATAGTTTCATTGTTTTGAAGGGACGTTTTCATTGGTTCAAAGAAACGTTTTCATTGATCTCTCTCTCGCACCTAACCTCACTTTTTTGTTTTCCGGTTCTCCCGAACGAACGGCTTCGAGTTTCGAGGAGTCAGAAGCTTAACCTGTTTCTGCCCTACTTCCTTACATACTCACAAAATTTGAACTTTATCTGCCGCGTACTTCAGGAAAAAATAGGTTTCGAAATTTTGAGGTGGTAAGAAGAAGGTTGATTTATCTTTCTGTTGATTTATTGATTGCAATGTTATGTGCGCTGGAGGATATTCAGTTTGCTCTTTTCTTGTTGGCGAATATTAAGAAATTGGGATAAGGTCTTAGACCCGAATGAATTTCTACGTCTCTTCAAAGCTATAGGCAATTTTTTTTGTTTTTAATATGCACCTGATATTTTAGTCGTTCGGCGAATTAAAAAGTTAAGAATATTGACTATAACAAAATCTAAGTTATAACAATTATTGATTCGTGATCGATAACTGGGATACCTGCAATTGAAATAATCCCTACGGCAAGCACTGTAAAAATAAGCCATATCTACACCCAGAGAAGAATTATAGTACTTATTCCTAGATTCGTATAGTAATCGGGATCCAAAGTGTAAACATGGCATTTTTTTCCACACCGAGAGAAAAGATTTCATTGACACCAAAGAAATGGGTGGATTGATTTTTTTTCATTGATTTCAACGAAATATTTCTTTGATTTCAATGAAATTGTGCATTTGAATTTCAAATAGAACATTTCATTGCTCGTCAATAAAGATTTACTTAGTGAGCATATAATAAAGAAATAGTTTCATTGTTTTGAAGGGACGTTTTCATTGGTTCAAAGAAACGTTTTCATTGATCTCTCTCTCGCACCTAACCACACTTTTTTGTTTTTCGGTTCTCCCGAACGAACGGCTTCGAGTTTCGAGGAGTCAGAAGCTTAACCTATTTCTGCCGTACTTGCTTACATACTCACAAAATTTGAGCTTTATCTGCCGCGTACTTCAGGAAAAAATAGGTTTCGAAATTTTGAGGTGGTAAGAAGAAAGTTTCATTGAATCAGAGACGACATCTTTGAAATCAATGAAAAAGGTTCATTGGTTTAAAGAAATGTTTCTTCGAATCAATGTCACTACTTTTCATTGAGTTTGAGATCGTTCAAAGAAAAGATAGTATTGAAATTCAAGTATTTCATTTCATTGGCAAATATTTCCGTGAATCAATGAAACTTTTTCTCTCGATGTAGTAGTACAAAAAACAAGTATTTTGTTGGATAATATGTATAATACACCGAGAGAAAAGATTTCATTGACGCCAAAGAAATGGGTGGATTAATTTTTTAACCTCACTTTTTTATTTTCCGGTTCTCCCGAACGAACAGTTTCGAGTTTCGAGGAGTCAGAAGCTTAACCTATTTCTGCCGTACTTCCTTACATACTCACAAAATTTGAGCTTTATCTGCCGCGTACTTCAGGAAAAAATAGGTTTCGAAACTTTGAGGTGGTAAGAAGAAGGTTTCATTGAATCAGAGACGATATCTTTGAAATCAATGAAAAAGGTTCATTGGTTTAAAGAAATGTTCCTTCGAATCAATGTCTCTACTTTTCATTGAGTTTGGGATCGTTCAAAGAAAAGATAGTATTGAAATTCAAGTATTTCATTTCATTGGCAAAGATTTCCGTGAATCAATGAAACTTTTTCTCTCGGTGTAGTAGTACAAGAAACAAGTATTTTGTTGGATAATATGTATAATACACCGAGAGAAAAGATTTCATTGACGCCAAAGAAATGAGTGGATTGATTTTTTTTTCATTGATTTCAACGAAATATTTCTTTGATTTCAATGAAATAGTGCATTTGAATTTCAAAGAGAACATTTCATTGCCCGTCAATAAAGATTTACTTAGTGAGCATATAATAAAGAAATAGTTTCATTGTTTTGAAGGGACGTTTTCATTGGTTCAAAGAAACGTTTTCATTGATCTCTCTGTCGCACCTAACCTCACTTTTTTGTTTTCCGGTTCTCCCGAACGAACGGCTTCGAGTTTCAAGGAGTCAGAAGCTTAACCTATTTCTGCCGTACTTCCTTACATACTCACAAAATTTGAGCTTTATCTGCCGCGTACTTCAGGAAAAAATAGGTTTCGAAATTTTGACGTGGTAAGAAGAAGGTTTCATTGAATCAGAGACGATATCTTTGAAATCAATGAAAAAGGTTCATTGGTTTAAAGAAATGTTTCTTCGAATCAATGTCACTACTTTTCATTGAATTTGAGATCGTTCGAGGAAAAGATAGTATTGAAATTCAAGTATTTCATGTCATTGGCAGATTTCCGTGAATGAATGAAACTTTTTCTCTCGGTGTAAGTCGCGACCTCACTCAAAGAAATTTATCAGCTGTAAAATAGCCTTTTTACTACTATATTGTTTACACTCGTGTTTACCAAACGTACGTAATCACGTTATATCGTCAAACATAAGACGTGCGCACTCGTATTTCAATTTAATTAAAAAGCCTCGAAGCACTCGTATTTTTTTTCAGCACAATGCCATTAAATAACGAGAAACATGTTTATCATGAGTTTTTTTTATTATTAATCCGAAAGAGACGTTCGTGTCACGATAATAAGATGCATAGTAAACACAAATGAGATTCCAACATTCCATTCGCTCTGTCTAAAAAAAAAACAACGACAAAAATACAACTATTTTCTCATCAACGATACCGAAATGTCAACATTCATAGATATGTCAATATAAATAGCATTTCTCACGTTAAAAATCATTCGATCGTCGTCTGTAAATGAATCGTAAGTCGCGACCTCACTCAAAGAAATTTATCAGCTGTGAAGTTGCCTTTTTACTACTATATTGCTTACACTCGTGTTTACTAATCGTACGTAATCACATGACGTCGTTAATATCGTAAAGTCAACATAAGATGTGCGCACTCGTATTTCAATTTAATTAAAAAGCCTCGACGCACTCGTATTTTTTTTTTCAGTGTAATGACATTAAATAACGAGAAACATGTTTATCTCGAGTTTTTTTTTTATTAATCTGAAAGAGACGTTCGTGTCACGATAATTAGGTGCATTGTAAATGCGAATGAGAAGCGCGGAAAGCGCAACGATGCGCTGCACGTCAGTACACAACTCTTTTCGCGCTTCTTTCACAAAGTGTGCCATCATTCAGTTATAAACACATGTATTCCACAAACGTCAGCAAGGAAGTTCACTGCGTGAGAAAAAGATGTGAATCTCGGAATCATAACAAGCTAACTTTAAGCCTTCTAAGATTGCTGGAAAAATTATGTCTAGATTATTAATCGCGATTATTAAAACGGAATTTTCAGACCGTTTATATAGTTAATTCTTGAAAACATTTTGGAATTTTCTGCTTAAAATTTTATGACTTTTTGGGACTTTTTATACTTTGCACGGAATTTCATTATATTTTCGAATTTTGTACAGTTCGTGTGAAATATCATAAAATTTCGGGATTTTTTATAGTTCGCGTAAAATATCATAAAATTTCGGGATTTTGTACAATTTGCGTAAAATATCATAAAATTTCAGGACTTTGTACAATTTGCGTAAAATATCACAAAATTTCAGGATTTTGTACAATTTGCGTAAAATATCATAAAATTTCGGGATTTTGTACACTTTGCATAAAAGATTTTGTACAATTTGCGTAAAATATCATAAAATTTCAGGACTTTGTACAATTTGCGTAAAATATCATAAAATTTCAGGACTTTGTACAATTTGCGTAAAATATCATAAAATTTCGGGACTTTGTACAATTTGCGTAAAATATCATAAAATTTCAGGACTTTGTACAATTTGCGTAAAATATCATAAAATTTCAGGACTTTGTACAATTTGCGTAAAATATCATAAAATTTCAGGACTTTGTACAATTTGCGTAAAATATCATAAAATTTCGGGATTTTGTACACTTCGCGTAAAATATCATAAAATTTCGGGATTTTGTACAATTTGCGTAAAATATCATAAAATTTCAGGACTTTGTACAATTTGCGTAAAATATCAGAAAATTTCAGGACTTTGTGCAGTTCGCGTAAAATATCAGAAAATTTCAGGACTTTGCACAATTTGCGTAAAATATCATAAAATTTCAGGACTTTGTACAATTTGCGTAAAATATCATAAAATTTCAGGACTTTGTACAATTTGCGTAAAATATCATAAAATTTCAGGACTTTGTACATTTCGCGTAAAATATCATAAAATTTCAGGACTTTGTACATTTCGCGTAAAATATCATAAAATTTCAAGACTTTTTATAATTCGCTTGAAATTTTATGTTAATTAACTCTTTATTCAGTATGTGTTTTCTAACCTAAAACTAGGCATGGCTGTATATCCGAAAATAATTAATATATCCGGAAAAAATTTCGTATATACATTGTTTAGTTCTTTGTTATATCGTGTGGAAAAAAACTGCATTAATTTTGTTTTAACTTAAATGAGGGTTACTTTAAAGTGCATAATAATGTTATGCAAAAACGAAGAAATACGTCTTTATGCAGTGTTTTTTTTATTACTAATAGGCACAAAAGATTAGGTGCAAAAAAAAAGACCGGAGGGTTAACATTTTTCATCATTTTCGAGGACTTCACTCAATAAATTTTTTCAGTACATTTAACGACAATTCCAAACATTTTTTTGCGATTCCAGCTATCATAACAAATAACATAATTTATCAAAACATTGTTATTACCTTTTGCAATGTTATCACTTTTAGGTGCAAAAAAATGAACACTCGAGGGTTAACATTTTTCATCATTTTCCAGGTCTTCAATCAGTAAATTTTTTCAGTATATTTAAGGTAGTTCTGTTGGTACGCCGGAGTCATAAATCTCAGAGTCTATATGACATTAAAAAATAATCATACGCATCGTTTTGACTGCCTCAAACAATAATATAAAAAATAATCGAGAATCCTGCGAAATTGTCGTAATCAAATTAAAACGATTATTTGTAAATAATTGATATGTTTAGTGCGGATTTGACTTCATTTTTACGATAATTAGGTTATCAAACGTCATTTGGCCCGGTATCGTGCACTTTGACCTTGGTTCAATTAAACATTATTCCGGAGACTTCACCTTTTTTCATGATGCATCAATTCCTGAATGATTTGCGAATCCGTAGTACTTTTTATTTTTTCTCTATCTTTGATCTAAGTATGTTAATTTTCGATTTAAAGATCAATTTTTCCAGCCCTCCCGTGAGCGCCGTGTAAAAAGATCGATTTTCAAGTTTTAATTGTTCATTCAAATACTCGGTAAAAGCCTTCAAGATTTTGTGCAAGTTAAATTGAATAGCTAAATTACAACATGTCAAAAATTCATGCATGTGAGTTTGGATTGCATTCACGACAGAACTACCTTAAGAGCATGTGATACACCGGCTTGAATTTCTTCGCCCAATGTCAAACGCCTATAGGTCTGTCTCTCTCTCGCACATAGCTCGGTCTCACTCGCACTATTTTTCTTTCAATTCTCACAAAAAAACGACTGAATCGATTGAGAAGCCAGACGCTTAGCCCAATTCTGCCGTATTTCCGCATATTCTCTCAAAATTTGAGCCCTATCTGTCGAGTAGTTTAGGAGAAAACAGGTTTCGAAATTTTGAGTTGTGGTGGGGGAAGTACGACTGCCTCTTAACGACAGTTTCAAACATTTTCTTACGATTCCAACTGTCATAACGAAGGACAATTCATCAAAACATTGTTATGACCTTTTGCAATGTTATCACTTTTAGGTGCAAAAAAAATGAACACTCGAAGGTTAACATTTTTCATCATTTTCAAGGTCTTCACTAAATAAATTTTTTCATTCCATTTAACGACAATTCCAAACATTTTTTTACGATTCCAGCTATCATAACGAATAATATAATTTATTAAAACATTGTTATTACCTTTTACAATGTTATCACTTTAAGGTGCAAAAAAATGAACACTCGAGGGTTAACATTTTTCATCATTTTCTAGGTCTTCACTCAGTAAATTTGTTCAGTACATTTAAGAGCATGTGATACACCGGCTTGAATTTCTTCGCCCAATGTTAAACGCCTATAGGTCTGTCTCTCTCTCGCACATAGCTCGGTCTCACTCGCACTATTTTTCTTTTAATTCTCACAAAAAAACGACTGAATCGATTGAGAAGCCAGAAGCTTAGCCCAATTCTGCCGTATTTCCGCATATTCTCTCAAAATTTGAGCCCTATCTGTCGAGTAGTTTAGGAGAAAACAGGTTTCGAAATTTTGAGTTGTGGTGGGGGAAGTACGACTGCCTCTTGACGACAGTTTCAAACATTTTCTTACGATTCCAACTGTCATAACGAAGGACAATTCATCAAAACATTGTTATGACCTTTTGCAATGTTATCACTTTTAGGTGCAAAAAAATTAACACTCGAGGGTTAACATTTTTTTCATCATTTTCGAGGTCTTCACTCAATAAATTTTTTCATTACATTTAACGACTATTCCAAAATTTTTTTTACGATTCCAACTGTCATAATGAATAACACAATTCATCAAAACATTGTTAATACCTTTTGCAATGTTATCACTTTTAGGTGCAAAAAAAATGAACACTCGAGGGTTAACATTTTTCATCATTTTCAAGGTCTTCACTCAATAAATTTTTTCAGTACATTTAACGACAATTTCAAACATCCTTTTACGATCCCAACTGTCCTAACGAATAACACAATTCATCAAAACATTGTTATTACCTTTTGCAATGTTATAACTTTAAGGTGCAAAAAAATGAACACTGGAGGGTTAACATTTTTCATCATTTTCCAGGTCTTCACTCAGTAAATTTTTGCAGTATATTTAAGAGCATGTGATACACCGGCTTGAATTTCTTCGCCCAATGTTAAATGCCTATAGGTCTGTCTCTCTCTCGCACATAGCTCGGTCTCACTCGCACTATTTTTCTTTTAATTCTCACAAAAAAACGACTGAATCGATTGAGAAGCCAGAAGCTTGGCCCAATTCTGCAGTATTTCCGCATATTCTCTCAAAATTTGAGCCCTATCTGTCGAGTAGTTTAGGAGAAAACAGGTTTCGAAATTTTGAGTTGTGGTGGGGGAAGTACGACTGCCTCTTAACGACAGTTTCAAACATTTTCTTACGATTCCAACTGTCATAACGAAGGACAATTCATCAAAACATTGTTATGACCTTTTGCAATGTTATCACTTTTAGGTGCAAAAAAAATTAACACTCATTTTTCATCATTTTCAAGGTCTTCACTCAATAAATTTTTTCATTACATTTAACAACAATTCAAAAAAAAATTTACAATTCCAACTATCATAACGAATAACATAATTTATCAAAACATTGTTATTACTTTTGCATTGTTATCACTTTTAGATACAAAAAAATGAACACTCGTGGGTTAAAATTTTTCATAACTTTCGAGGTCTTCACTCAATGTCATAACGAATAACACAATTCATCAAAACATTGTTATGACCTTTTGCAATGTTATCACTTTGAGGTGCAAAAAAATAAACACTCGAGGGTTAACATTTTTCATAATATTCCAGGACTTCACTCGATAAATTTTCTCAGTATATTGAACGACAGTTCCAAACATCCTTTTACGACCCCAACTATCCCAACGAATAACACAAATCATCAAAACATTGTTATTACCTTTTGCACGTATCCACGGAGCTTTCCGGACGTCACCGACTACGGATATTGCAGGCACTCGCGAAACTCGTCATAAATTCTATCCATTGTATCACGTTGAAGTAGAGGGTTAAATCCCACTGCATTGGACATTCACAGCACGACGCGTGACATAGTATATATTATTATTACGTAGGAGAAGCGAACTCACGAAACAGAAAGAGAAAAAGAAAAACAGAGCGAGAGAGAGGGAGAAAGTGAGAGCGAAGAAAGACGCTAAACACCTAACTGGTCCCAGCAGCTATTATCACGATTCCTCTCAGCTCCTCAAATAATACCACCATTAACGATTCCGAATACGGTATAAAATTGAAAAAAAAAAAACGCCCGATGTTGAATCACATTATTTAAAAGGTCGTAATATTATAATACGACTGCGTGAATACTTCGTAAGCCAAAAAGGCAGTGCCGAGGTTGAAGGCAACGAGTTAGGGCGACATGCCGTTCGCGTCTTACTGCAGATGGCGCTGGTTACGATAACCGGAAGCTCCGGGAGTCGCAGCAGGCTTCTGTCCAGCGCGAAATACGTTTATATCTTTTATTATTCGAACTTTGCTTGAGTCTTTAACTCGACTTCCAAGTACGAATTGATCGACTGACGTGCCCCCTTTTTTCTTTTACTTTTTTTTCTTTCACTCTTTATTGCCTCGTTGCATATATCGGTCTCGTCATTAGTACCGCAAATAAACGGTAATTGCCAGCGACCGGAACACGAGCGAGATATATAACGATAGTCGACGGCTACTCGATTTACATATAAACGGGACGGCGCGCTCGAACTCGTTATCGTATTTGCCACTTCCACGACTATATCGAGCGAATCCTGGAACTGATTAATTTAATGCAAAACGCACGTTTTCATCGCGCAACGTCAAAGGAACCGGCGGTATTGTTAATCGACGAAATTCTCGGTAAACTCTTATCGGACTATGTTTATTACAAATGGCGGTACGATACTTTGATTTTAAAAAAATTTATGGATAAATTGGGTTCGACAATAGTCGACACTTAGTTTCATTTTAGAGGAGCGTTGTTATTAAATGATTTTTTTTCGAGATTTTCAGGTCAGAGCATTTAGAATGAAGCTTACTCCATTTTTTTCAAAATTTTCATTGCATATTTCGTGGACTTGTGAATTTCTAAAAATAAATGATTTTTTTTTTTTCGAGATTTTCATGTCGGGGCATTTAGAATGAAGCTTGCTGAATTTTTTTCAAAATTTTCAAACTTGTGAATTTCCAAAAAATTGCGTTTAAAAACTCTTTAAGAAAGACCTTTTTAAAAAAAAATTCCTGAAAAATTTAGAAAACTTCTAAAAGATTGAAGATTTTTCGAAAAAATTTAAAATTTCTAAAAGATTGAAGATTTTTCGAAAAAATTTAAAATTTCCAAAAGATGGAAAATTTTTGTAAAAAATTTAGAAAATTTCTACAAGATTGAAGATTTTTCTTAAAAAATTATAGAAAATTTCTAGAAGATTGAAGATTTTTCTAATAATTATAGAAAATTTCTAAAAGATTGAAGATTTTTCTAATAATTATAGAAAATTTCTAAAAGATTGAAGATTTTTCTAATAATTATAGAAAATTTCTAAAAGATTGAAGATTTTTCTAAAAAAATTAGAAAATTTCAAAAAGATTGAAAATTTTTCTAATAATTATAGAAAATTTCTAAAAGATTGAAGATTTTTCTAATAATTATAGAAAATTTCTAAAAGATTGAAGATTTTTCTAATAATTATAGAACATTTCTAAAAGATTGAAGATTTGTCTAAAAAAATTTAGGAAATTTCTAAAAGATTGAAGATTTTTCTAATAATTATAGAAAATTTCTCAAAGATTGAAGATTTTCCTATAAAAATTCTAAAAGGTTGAAGCTTGCTCAATTTTTTTCAAAATTTTCATTGCATGTTTCGCGCACTTGTGAATTTCTAAAAATAAATGATTTTTTTTCGAGATTTTCATTTAGAATGAAGTTTGCTCCATTTTTTTTTTAAATTTCATTGCATATTTCGCGCACTTGTGAATTTCCAAAAAATTGCGTTTAAAAACTTTCGAATGCACATATCTTTTTGGATATAAGTCGTATCGTAAAAAAACCTGCATACAAGTTTTTCATTTTGAAGTATACTTTTATGTAAATTTATTTAAAAAATTCTTTAACTCCTTCGGAGTTTTGATTTTTCATTAATAAACATAAAAATCCATTTTTCAAAAACTTGGACATTTTTTATTTTTTCCGAAAAAAATCTCTACAATATTACTCATGAAGACGAACATTTTAAGCCTAGACAGGAAGTGGGACAATCCTTTTTTTGAATTTTTATGAGAGTTTAAAAGATAAATAAAAAATGAAAATTCTCTTAAAAAATCGGAAAAAAATCGTCCCACTTTAGACCAAAAAGTTGACAATGAGACAATTTTTTATTCGATTTTTAATTCGAGCAATTTTTATAAATTCACAAGTGCGCGAATTATGCGATGAAAAATTTGAAAAAAATTGAGCATACTCCATTCATTCGGGTGAATGACTATAAAAATAATCAACTAGATCAATGACGGTCTCGGTGTATAATGACCCATGAATGTGTGTGTGTGTGTGTGATGAAAGGCTAAAATTTCATATAACTGTAACTTGTAAACTATTCGACCGAATCAGCTCAAATTTGAACAACATGTACAGTACTGGTTAATATTCAATTGGTATAAATTTTATAGAAATCGCTCAACGCATTTCATTTTTATAAGAATTTTGAAATTTTGAAGAAAAAAAAAACGTAAACGCTGTAGCTCGAACGAATTTTTACCTATCGGGCTGAAACTTCGTATAAAAATTGAACAAAGTGATGCGGTCTTTGGTATTGAATTTGGGCCAAATCGGTAAAGCGGTTCGGTTTTTATGAGATTATGAATTTTTCAAAAAAATTTCGTTTTGCTCCAATTCGGGTAAAATTTTGACAAATCGACTGAAATTTTCTACACATAAAAAATAACATTTAGCCCTGCTACGTACCAAATTTGGTGATGATCGGTAAAACGGTTAGGATTTTAAGTGATTTTGAATTTTTTCTTATTTAAGGTGATGCATTTTTTCAATTTTATAACTATAATTTATTTTTGGCATGATACATGGTTACAATTATTTATTGACTTTTCGTTTTTCTTTCTCTTTACGACAATTTTTTACTAATTTTATTTCTTCATGCCTCAAATTTCTATAAATTGTGCGGTAAAAATTATTGTTGTACAGAATCATTTATTTCTTTAATTTTTAAATTTTGACAATCTTGTTTTTAGCTGTGTTTTCACATAATCTTAAAGGATAGTTAAGATGGAAAAGTTAAACGTCGAGAAAAAAATTTGATAAATTGGAAATGATACAAAAAATATGTAAATTTGTCGAATTTACAACAACAAAAAAGTCAAATTTTAAATAAAAAAGTAAATTATCGTATCGTAAATAATACTATAATTGTATAAATCTAAGAAATTTTTTTATATCAAGATGATGCAAAATTTTTGCAAAATGAAAGTACACAATATTTATGTACTTTTTTTCTGTAAAACGAAAAATTGATTGAAAAACTTGTATGAAATTAACACAAATTTTCTCTAAGCAAAAAAATTTTAAAAATAACAAAATTTTTGTAAAATTAAAGTACACAATATTTATGTACTTTTTTTCTGTAAAACGAAAAATTGATTGAAAAACTTGTATGAAATTAACACAAATTTTCTCTGAGCGGAAAATCTTTAGAAACAAACAAACAAAAAAATTGATGCAAATTTTCAAAATTGTTTGTAACAGACAGAAAAATCATATAAAAATTAAGCATAAATGTTGAATAGATTCATAAAATATATTAATCCATTTCAGCGCAGAAAGTGGGTTAAAAAAAAAGATAAAATCAAAACTGATACGGTTAGAGCTTATTCATTGCTTTCTATTATTTTAGTTGCTCAATAATGTCTATGTCTTCCGGCTACTGCAGCTTTGGTTGTTTTATCTAAGTCCATACAAACTCGGCCAATCTGATAAAAAGATTCCAAGCTATAGCGCACTACGTTAGCTTGTGGTTCTACCCACTAGGGTTTGATAAACGAGAGAACATACCGAGAATCTGCTGGAATCGAGGTTACACCAATTCGGAAAACTTTGAATGGCATGCCCCGACACGCTAATGCAATTCACGCGAACACCATCCTACATCGACATTACCTCACCCTCTTTTGCTTTTACAATAAAAAAGCCAAAGAAGATTCTTAAAATAGACGTGGCATTAACACGTGCGCGCTGAATGCTTTTTATTTTGCACCAATTCAACTATAAGTCTTGGCGCGTGCACGTAAGACGATATCATTATCAGATTGGTATTAGGAAATAAGTCCTTTCTAAACATTTTTTGTAAAAAGATTCAAAATTTTTCTAAATAATACAAAACTATTCTAAAAAGTTCAGAATTATTATAGAAAATTCAAAGTTTTTCTAAAAAATACAAAATTATTCTAAAAAGTTCAAAATTTTTCTAAAAAATTCAAAAAATTTTAATATAATTCAAAATTTTTCTGAATTATTCAACTTTTTTTTTAAATCTAAAATTATGCTAAAAAGTTCAACATTTTTCTAAAAAATTCCGAATTTTTAAAAATAATTCAAAATTTTTCTGAATTATTCAACACTTTTTTGAAAAATCAAAAATTATGCTAAAAAGTTCAAAATTATGCTAAAAAGTTCAAAATTTTTCTAAATAATTCAAAATTATTCAAAAAATTTTAAAATCTTTTCTAGAAATCTCAAAAAGTTTCTAAAAAGAATCATAATTATTCTCAAAAATTCAAAAATTTTCTAAATAATTCAGTTTTTCTGAAAAATTCAAAATTTTTCTAAATAGTTCACAATTTTTAAAAATAATTCAAAATTTTTCTTAATAATTCAAAATTATTCTAAAAATTTTTTAATCTTTTTTAGAAATTTCAAAAAGTTTCTAAACAGAATCATAATTATTCTAAAAAAATTCAATTTTTTAAAATAAATAAATCAATTTTCGAGAAAAATACAAAAAATTCTAAAAAATTGTATTTTTTTTCTAAAAGTTTTTTTTCTTCTAAATGATTGGAAATTTTAACTTCCTTATTTTGTAATGGATCATGTATTGGATTTTAAAGTTCTGAAAAATGTGGCTTGTAATTTTTTCGGCTATTTCTCTTTTCATGAAATATGATGGTTTTTTTAAAGTGTTTATCAAATTTCTGAAATTTTTTTTACATTTCCAAAAAGGACTTTTGGGAAGCAGATATCATTATCAAATTGGTGTTAGGAAAAAAAGACTTTTTTAAACAAAATTGCTGAAAAATTTAGAGAACTCCTAAAAGATTGAAGATTTTTCTAAAAAAATTTATGAAAATACTAAAAAATTGAAGATTTTTCTAAAAAATTTAGAAAATTTCTAAAAAATTTAAGATTTTTCTAAAAAAATTCTAAAAGATTGTAGATTTTTCTAAAAAAATTCTAAAAAATTGAAGATTTTTCTAAAAAAATTCTAAAAAATTGAAGATTTTTCTAAAAAATTCAGAAAATTTCGAAAAGATTCAAGATTATTCGAAAAAACATTAAATTTCTAAACGATTGATGATTTTTCTAAAAAAATTTAGAAAATTTCGAAAAGATTGAAGATGTTTCTAAAAAAATTCTAAAAGTTTGAAGATATTTTTAACGATTTTAGTAAATTTCTAAAAGATTAAAAATTTTTAAAAAATTTTGAATATTTAAGAAAATGGAAGATTTTTACTTTATGAATCATGTATTAGATTTTAAAGTTATAATTTTAATATTCAGGAAGGACTTTTGGGAAGCAGTTAAATCCGGTAAATTGTCAGAATAATCTGCGGTCAGAAAATAATGCCGGAAAGTAGTTGAATCAACAGAGAATGCCTCATATGTGTAAATAAGAGCCTCGGATCGCGTCGTTTGGCGTCACAGACACTGCACGCTAAAGTCCAGGAAACCGCATGAGTGGGACAGGGCTTAATTAAGCTGGTACACGAGGATTTTGCGGAAAGAAATGTTATGTATTTCATTCGAGTCATTTCCCGGTATTCACCGTACAAGTACAAAATGAGCAGCTCGCCAATTGTTATGTACAGTAGAACCTCGATTAACCAAATACCTTCGGGACCTCGAGAATTTCAGCTCCATTTTACAAAATATTTATTCTGAAAAATTACCTAAAAGTTTTTATATTTAAAAAAAATGAAAGTTGTAAATAATTTTTGAAAAATCATAATTGTGATCCTAATTAGACCATAAATATTTATTATATTTAATAATTAAAGTTTACAAACCCGGTTCAGATAATGAGGCTGATTTTTAAAATCTTATAGATTTTTTTAGATATAAATTTATTAAAAAATTAAAATGTGTATGTGGCCGGGATGCAAAATAAAAACTTATATATCTCAAGAACTGCTTTAACAATCGGGCTGAAATTTAGCAAAAATGTAAAGCTGGTCGACGCCTTTGTTTGTGGTAATTTGCAAAAAATTTCAAAAATATGTTCAAATTTTATTTGACTTTGCAATTTTCGAAAAATGTCTGTACGCTCTCTAACATCCGCAAATTTTTTGCTATTGAGCTAAATAATTTTTTATGAATAAATCTATATTAAAGGATAATCGGTATTGAATTTGGAATGAATCTGCAAAAAAGTTCAAATTTTATGGGATTCAGAATTTTTCCAAAAAATATTCGTTTTGCTCTAACTCACGTAAAATCTCACCAAATCAGTTTAAATTTTCTGTAGATGAAAAATAACATTCAGCGCCACTACCTACCAAATTTGGTCGCGATCGGTAAAGCGGTTTGGATTTTACGTGATTTTCAATTTTTCAAAAACTATAATAGATAACAAAAAAAGTTGCAAAGTAGAACTTTGCGCATTCTTTCTTCGTTCATTTTCTTTTTTTACAAAATTTTCTCTATGGAAGCCAAAATTATTTTCCCTTTCTCGCTTATTTTTAATTTATTTGATAAGATTTGACTATTTTTTTTAAATTCAAAATCCCATCAAAATCGAAAATTATTACAGATTCATTCCAAAATTTGCGACGCTTTTTTGGATAATTAGATCTCCCTTCACTTTATCAGGACCATTATTAAAAATTTAATGAATCGATGAAGATTTGACGGGCAGAAATTTTAGATTTTACATAATCGAGGTTCTACTGTATGTTATTCGGTATCCTCGTTAGGGGAGGGGAAGCGCACGCTTAAGCAGGTGCGTTACATGCGCGAACCTTCGTTGTTTGGCGGGTTGTTACCGGCTGGCTACGACACGGGAGACACAACATCCGTTCCTCCTCCATTTTTTTTTCTTCTACGAACCAATTTGCTCACAAACGCAAATGCTATCTTATTACGAGAATATTATGCCGTGACGGGTCAACATATGAATGAATTCAAATTGCAACTCTTTTTTTTCCGCGGTTCGCCAAGGCCAGTCATCATTCTCAATGACCTGCATGCAGAAATGTAATTGGGTCCGAGGAATCGCGGGGTAAAAATATGTGGACAATAGAAAAAAAATAACTCTTTTTCCCATCAAGTGGTTACGATTTATGTGAAAATACCTCGTTTGTCCCATTGTTCGTCAATCCAACAATTTTTCTTTTTTCTTCAGCCTCTCAAATATATTTTTATAACGTGCTCGGATTTTATATCTTCTTCATTTTTTCCAGATTGAAAAAAAAAATCGGACAGAAAAAATTTCTTGTGGTAGTTTTTTTTATTATATTAATCTTTAATCATATTAGAAAAAAATTATTATCTTGATAACTTTTATTTTTCGATGAAAATATGATTTTTTCATCTTCCAGATTGAAGAAAAAAAATCGGACAAAAAAAATTTCTTGTGGTAGTTTTTTTTATTATATTAATCTTTAATCATATTAGAAAAAAATTATTATCTTGATAACTTTTATTTTTCGATGAAAATGTGATTGTTTCATCTTCTAGATTGAAGAAAAAAATCGGACAAAAAAAATTTCTTGTGGTAGTTTTCTTATTATATTAATCGTTAATCATATTAGGAAAAAAATGATTATGTTGATAACTTTTATTTTTCGATAAAAATGTGATTTTTTTTCTGAAAAAAAAAAAAAAAAAAAAAAGAAAGCCTTATTTATGTTTCTGTTTATGGAATTTGTGGAATTTTCACACTATATAGATTCTATAAACTGCAAGTATATTACCAGCGAGTATATAAAATAAATCATATGTTGCATGGAAATTAACTACATAAAAGGATTATTAATATGATACACTTGCATTGTTCTTCCAGTAACAGATGCTTTTTTTTTCTTTTCTTTTTATAACGTGCTCGGATTTTATATCTTCTTGATTTTTTCCAGTTTGAAGAAAAAAATCGCACAGAAAAAAATTTCTTTGGTAATTAAATATTAATCGTTAACCATATTAGGAAAAAAATGATTATCTTGATAACTTTTATTTTTCGATGAAAATGTGATTTTTTCATCTTCCAGATTGAAGAAAAAAAATCGGACAAAAAAAAATTTCTTGTGGTAGTTTTATTATTATATTAATCTTTAATCATATTAGAAAAAAATTATTATCTTGATAACTTTTATTTTTCGATGAAAATGTGATTTTTTCATTTTCGAGATTGAAGAAAAAAATCGGACAAAAAAAATGTCTTGTGGTCGTTTTCTTATTATATTAATCGTTAATCATATTAGGAAAAAAATGATTATGTTGATAACTTTTATTTTTCGATAAAAATGTGATTTTTTTTCTGAAAGAAAAAAAAAAAAAAAAAAAGCCTTTTTATGTTTCTGTTTATGGAATTTGTGGAATTTTCACACTATATAGATTCTATAAACTGCGAGTATATTACCAGCGAGTATATAAAATAAATCATATGTTGCATGGAAATTAACTACATAAAAGGATTATTAATATGATACACTTACATTGTTCTTCCAGTAACAGATGCTTTTTTTTCTTTTTTTCATCGTCGAAGAACCCATTTATGGTTCGATAATGGTTCACGTCGGAAGAGCGGAACTAGCTCTGCTCTGATGGTTTTCCTTTTTGTTTCTGCAATATACCTCGCGGAGAGCACAATCGAAGTGTTGTACTATATTCAGTTCACTTCATCCGACAAATATTTATCTAATATCGAAGCCCCACGTTTTTATTATTATTTCCGCTCAGTTCCCAATCATTTTCCCCGGAAGTATATCCATTTTCCTCATAGAGTAAACTTTGTTTTCTTGCAACATTTTTTTTTGTTGAGATTTCAAAGCTTTTCTGAAAAAAAAAACAAAAATTTTCTAAAAAATTGAATTTTTTTCTAAAAGATTGAAAATTTTTACTTGTTTATTTTATAATGGATCATGCATTAGATTTTAAATAATTTTTAATTGTTTAATTTTTAGTAATTTATTAAATGTCGAAGCCTCACATTTTTTATTAATTTCGCTCAGTTCCGAATAATTTTCTCCGAAAGTAAATCCATTTTCCTCATAGAGGAAATTTTGTTTTCATACAACATTTGTTTTCGAGATTTTAAAGCTTTTGTAAAATATTTAAGCCATTTTGATATATTTTTTCATAATTGCAAATATATTCTAGGTTGTTTGCTATTGAATTTGACCAAAACCAAGTTATAAATATTATAGAAAAAATTAAAGTTTCCCAAAACTAATTTCATTTTAAATACAAAATTTAAATTTAAACTTCATATCAGACCTGCACTTATGAAGAATTATTTAGCAAAATATCCTAAACTTTACATTTGAAAAAAAAAATTTAATCTATAAAATATAAATTTCTCCATCTATTTTGTCAAAAATGTCCAACTCGATATTTTAGACTATTTTGAGAGACCTGAGATGAATATCTAAAAACAAAAAAAATGTCACAAAAACAAAGTTTTCTTTATGAGGAGACGAAAAAAAATTAGATCCACCAATTTGATCGTAATCGATATTTTCAGAAGCCGAAGTTCCCGGAAGTCTATTCGCAATAGCAGGAAGTTCGGATTTACCGGATTGAGAGGTGAAAATCGAGATGAAGAAGGGACGATTCCATTAATCGCGAGAACCGAATAAGCTTGATTGTTTACAAGGAAATAGTAGGAGGTCCCGCGATCGTTGAACGACTTCCTGCGATCCAGTGTCTCCACCGACATCGTCAGAAAGACCGCACATCCTGTCCTGTCGTGACTCGAACAGCCGATGAGACGAGAAACCGCAGGGCAATGTAGTAGCGAGAAGAGCGATAGTTTCACCGACAGACGAGGAGAATCTTCTCATCGGTTTTACTGGAAACTCGTCCTTCCGTGAAGACTTAGCAATATATACGTGCGAGGCAAATTTACCTACATTCTTAAAAATATTTTGAAGATTAATATATGTCTTGGAAGTTCTTTTACAAATACGGTATATTAAATTTCGTTTAATATATTAGTTATTTCTTAAATTAATATTTCATTTAATATACAGATATGTTGTAAAATTCCAATAATTATATTATAAACACAACGTTTATCAAGTGTTTAGTATATTAATTTTACAATAATTAGATGAAATTTAATATAGTTTCTTATAGTTTATTTCCAGTGTACGGCTTCTTCAGCCTTTTACAGAACCCATCCCAATCCCCAACAACATATGCAATGGTCAGAAACTCGATTATACAATATTTCCACATCCACCTTCATAAAAACATTCCATACTTAGACATATCTAAAAAAATCATTTCAGATAAAATCATTTCTATACTAGGATTTCATTGAGGCTCGCGCGCTTCGCGCGCTCGCAAACTCCCCCAAAAGAAGTGCCCCCCACCCAAAGGGGACTTATGTTTTTGGGAAAGGACTTAGAAAAATACGGGCTTGGGGTCTCACAGACCCCCCTCCCCCCTGTATTTTTCTAAGTCCCTGGATTCTTGACACGGCGGCGGCGGTGAGATGTTTTTATAATATAGACTAGGATTTTATTGTGGCTCGCGCGCTGCGCGCGCTCGCAATCGCCCCCCACCCAAGGGTGCCCCCTCCGTAGGGTGAACCCCACCCAAGGGTGCCCCCTCCGTAGGGTGCCCCCCCCCCCGAAGGGTGCCCCCCCCCCCCCCAAAGGTGCCCGCAGCCTTGGGGGACCTATGTTTTTGGAAAAGGACTTAGGATAATTCGGGCTCGGGGTTTGGCGGAAAGGGGTAGGCTAGCCCAAGCCCCTGGGGCTAGCCCCAAGCCTTTAGCCCCACCCCCTTCCGCCAAGCCCTGAGCCGGAATTATTCTAAGACCCACGATTCTTGACACGGCGGCGGCGGCGGCGGCGGCGGCGAGATCTTTTTATAATATAGAGAGATATATATTATAATCAGGGGATTCTGGGTAATCAGGGGTGTCCATGATGGACTTAGAATTATCCAGGCTTGGGGGCCCATGAGGGATTTAGAATAATCCAGGCTTGGGGGCCCTTGAGGGACTTAGAGTAATCCAGGCTCGGGGGCCCTTGTGGGACTTAGAATAATCCAGGCTTGGGGGCCCATGAGGGACTTAGAATAATCCAGGCTCGGGGGCCCTTGAGGGACTTAGAGTAATCCAGGCTCGGGGGCCCTTGTGGGACTTAGAATAATTCCGGCTCGGGGGCCCTTGTGGGACTATCCTACACGGCGGCGGCGGTGACGGCGGCGGCGAGATCTTTTTATAATATAGAGAGACAATATTTCCACTTCCGTTTTCGTACAAACATTCCATACATTGACATATCCAAACGTCATTTCTGATAAAGTCATTTCCCTACAATCTTTCTAAGAATAATCACGTCCCTGCAAAGTTATTTCCGTCAGATTCCTTCGGTTTAATCCGTTGCACTTCATATAAACCGCCCGGTTGTATCTGTCAATATCCCTCAAATGCCTTTGGTCCACAGTTCCATGTTTGGTAATTTCCCGATTTCAGCTTCGATCTCATTCTTCTTCGAAATATCTGCAGTTGATTTTCCGTGTCACACCGTATAATCCATGCTCGTCGCGCTCATCCAGCGTCTTAATTTTTACACGAAAACTGATGTTTACGAAGATTCCAGTCAATTTTGCATATGCCTCCCCAATTTTGACTTCTCACTCAACACATCTATCCTCCCATTTCTTTCTGAATACATCGCGTGCTTCAATCCAGATAATACCCACTTTTTTCCTCATGCGCCTTCCTGTTTCATTCCAAATACCCAACTCATGTTTCAATCCAGATAATCCAAACCACCACCAAGTTTCACTGTATTTTACCACAGATCATTATTACTTAATACTTTCCGCCCCACTCTCACCTCTGCAATCCATCTCTACACGGAAAGAAATGTTTGGTTGTGGCAACTACGTTTTCGATTTGCTGTACACGATGTCTAAAAAATGAGATGCCTCAACCATATTGAATAGTAACCTCAACTATTCACGATTAGTTCTCGCGAGATTAAGTTAGGTTAACTAATCCAATCGTTGGGACTACCATTCGAATCGTCGGTATTATCATTCGAATCGTCGGCATTACCATTCGAATCGTTGGTATTACCATTTGAGTTGTAAGATAAATAGAATAATCGATTGGTTGTGTCAACTCATTTCTTGGTTATGGCAACTAATCTTTTTTTTTCCGTGTACACTCAATAATCCGTCCATACAGTCTTTCCACAGATAAACATTTCTCCTCAAAGTCATTTCCATCGAATTCCTTCTTTTTATCGTCGTGCTTCACAAAACCCCCACTCTTAATCGTCGATATCCTCCCTGCCTTTGGCCCACCGCTCCACGTTAATCCGTCCATTCCGTTCTTCCTCGAAATACCTCCTCAATTTTGTCTTTTCCCTCACATGCCATTCCCCTGTTTTTTCCGGTAGCCCTCCTCGTGTTTCGATCCAGATAATCCAAACCACCACCAAGTTCCAGTACAGTAGAACCTCGTTTATCCGAGGTAATGTGGGGAGGACGTACCTCGGATAGCCGAAAAACTCGGATAATACGGAAACCATACACAATGCATATAATGAGGAATTATCCGTTTTATCCGAGTTTTTCCGTATTATCCGAGCGTATTCCTCGGTTAACGCGGAGTGCTCGGAAAGTCCGGTGGCTCGGATAACGCGGAGCCTCGGATAATCGAAGGCCGGATAAACGAGGTTCTACTGTATTTCCAACCTTCATCTTTCTTTAACGACATTCACTTTCCACGTCTCCACATTTGTGTACGGTGGTTGGAGGAGGGGGGGGGGGGGGAGGCTGCTGCTGCTGTCTGGTCATTCTTTCAATTCCACAATACCAAAAATCCCAACAATTCTAAATTGCATCGTGTCTCCACTACCCAGCTTGTCAATAGGTGCCGACTGTCGATAACCCAGCTATCTATTTACCGGCGAGTCCCCGCCATCTATGTGTGTGTCTCCGATGCACTTTGACCACGCCAACAACACAACCTTTCCCTCTTGAAAAATCCGCCATCTTCCTTTCCATTTATCGCTGTATAACCTCTACAAGCAGCTTCCTCATAAAACATCCTATATTTCCTCATACGTTCCAAACTTTCCGAAAATAACAGTTCCACCATTTTCCTGCCATATTCCCGTCACTTTGAATCACTTTCCACATATTTTCCGTCAATTCTTAGACCGTTATAGCCAAAAACACGACGAGCCTTCCTTCGACACGTCTAACCGTCGCCAAGCAGCAGCAGCGCCACCTGAAATTTAATATACCGTATCTGCAAAAGAACTTCCAATGCATATAATAATTTTCAAAAATATATTTAACAGGATATTACCATTATTACCGGTTATCGAATTTGTCACGAGCGAACGAATATCGTGCTTATTCGTATTCGTTTTATTTCGTATACGAAATAAATGGAGCAATGCTCCCATGGATCTCACGGCCATTTAACACGAAACAAGTTTTATAATTACAAGCTGTCGCGTGCTTTCACATACCATACGTATTCCATGAATTCTCCTGTAGGTACGACAACACGTAAGGCCTCATCAAAACGCTTCAATGAAAAGAATTTAATATGTATAGTTATTCTGCGTGACTGCTTCCGAGAATCCGAGGAAATAGCTTTCGCAATATACGAATATTGCGTGCACGTAGAAAGAGGATCACATTGATAAAATATCGGATGTTACACTACCGGGAATTTTCGTATTCAGATTTATCAATATGATATGTTACACCCTTTGCATGAATTCGTTGCATATTTCGTTGCATCGTTGCACGTATATGAAAATGCATTGTTATTTATAAAATTTATATCATTCCGGACTTGATGTAGTGATTTAGATTTAAAAAAAAATGTATTAAATGTCTGAGACTTGAACTAAGATTTTTTACAATTATTTTGATAAATTCATGACTACTTTAGTAATTTTATGAAACATAAATCAAAGCTACATGCAAGCTGGAATTAGTCAAGATATTTGAATATGAAAATCACAAATTTTGACCTGAATTAAAATTCCCAAAAAAAAAAATCACAATGTGTAAAAAACTTGAGACAAGTACATTTACGTCAGTCACATCCGATACATGCAAAAAGTTTTGAAATAAACTTAAAACATGTACGTGTGCATAAATAATTAACAACGTCAAGTACGTTGTATGAATATAAATTATATGGTTATTAATTATTTTTATCGACTTTTGGCGGTCTATTTTTTTTTTTTTTTTTTTTTTTTTTGCCAAAAGTCGATAAAAATAATTAATAATTACAACATTCGGTCGCGCCTATAACATACTAAAGATAAATTATATGGGGCATTCCATCTGAATTTTTCATACTTCGGCCCTGACCCCCTTTAATAATTTTAATAATTTTGATCAGAAAATATTTTGAAAAAGAAAATACACGTATTTCGTTGTTCGGCCCTACGAGCGACATTTCCGACAGACGAATTTTTATAAAAATTCGAATTTTTCGGTATGTATATTTTTTTATTCGTTAATGTCTTGAAAATTAAAAGTCCTAATGAAAAATGTCCAGGATCAAATTTGTTCAGTTTATGAAGAGCTACATAATGTATATAAAAAATGTTACTTTCATTTTTCTAACGTTTTTGTTTTATGACGTTAAACAACAAAATATCGTTTTTCAAAAAACCGCCATTTTTTATCATTTTTATATACACGGAAAAATTCTGTTTGAAATTACGAAATTTTTGAGACCCATGCAGAGTGGCAAGATTTTTTTATGATAAGTTCTACGTAATTGAAGTTTTTTTAACATCCTGAATTATTACGTAAAGCTTGAATTACGTAGTACTTTGCGAAAAAAAACTTGCCAACCTGCATAGGGTCTCAAAAATTTTGTTATTTTATACAGAATTTTTATGTAAGTATATAAAAATTATAAAAAGTCGCGCTTTTTTGCAAAACGATACTTTGTTGTTTAACGTTATATAACGAAATTTTAGAAAAACTAGAACATTTTTTTATATACATTATTTAGCTCATTGCAAACTGAACGAATTTCATCCTAGACATTTTCCGAGAGGCCTATTCATTTCCAAGATATTGACAATGAAAAAAAAAATCGATACCGAAAAATACAAACTTTTACAAAAATTCTTCTGTCGAAAATATTGGTCGTAGCGCTAAACAAAAAAATACGTGTCTCTTCTTTTTCAAAATACTTTTTGATAAAAAATTGTCAAAATTATTGATGGAGGTCAGGATCAGAGAATGAAAAATTCAGCTGGAATGCCCCATATACATCATCTTGATGTACATTTTAACACCACTTTTTTTTCCCTACAATTTCAGCAGCCAAACAAGATTTGTAAAAATAAAAAAATTAAGAAACCCTTTTCAAAAAATCAGTGTATGAAATATCTCGCATTTTCGATAAAAGTATTATTGTCATTATATTCGTTCTGTTCCAACAAAAAAATACGTGTCTCTTCTTTTTCAAAATACTTTTTGATAAAAAATTGTGAAAATTATTGATGAAGGTCAGGTTCAGGCCATAAAAAACTCAACTGGAGTGCCTCATATGTATAAGCTTAAAAAAAGATCAAAATTATTTTTCTTATTATTGAGTAAATTAATTCTCAAGTAAATAATAACAAAATTATTCGAACGATCGTGAATATTCAGTTGCCATTTACATCCCATATTTAGGCCCATCCGATTAAGCCACGGTTGTAATATAATAAAGGAAGATTTATCAGATCGTAATTGCGATAGTAGTTTAAAGAATTTCTCGACGCTGTGTTGTCTTGCCCACGCGTTTTCCTTTCACGTTTCATCGTTAGGTTCCCACTCATCTCAGAGGACAGACGCGAGCGCGCCCTTCATTTCCTCGGTTCGTCGAGGACCGGGGAGAAAGCAACAACAACATAGCAACGTACGTATAGGATCGAGTCGCAGCCGGCCGCGCCTCGACACACTAAATTGCATTCGCAGATGTTCCGACCGTGGCCCAGCAGACGCGCTTCATATGTGCCATGCCTACGAGTTTCCGAGAAGCCTCGCCGCTTCCATAAATAGCCCACGTAGGAGGTTTCGGTGAGAGATCAGCGAGACGCTACCTGGAATCGTTTGTCCTATAAAGTTTTCGATACTAAGTATATATTCCCCGGTGTATCTGTTGGAGCTTGCGCGAGCGAGGCGCGTGCTCGCAGCACTATTGAGTCATTCCGCTTCTCTTCTTCGGTATTACTTTAACCACTTCGAGTTTATATCCTTCGAACAATTTCTGTAATCGCGGCACCTCACAGTCTCTCCCAACGGACGCTTCAAACGCTCACACGATTTTCCTACTACTCCCCGGCACAACGAACCGACTATATACATATACGTATGAGGTCAACACTTATTATACTCTGATACACCGCTAAAAATATTTAAAACTAAATTACTGGCCTGTTAAAGATATTTTGAAAATTAATGTGGTGATGATCAACACTTATTATTCTCTGATACACTGCTAAAAATATTAAAAATAAAATTTCTAGCCTGTTGAAAATATTTTGAAAATTAATATGGTGATGATGATATCATGGCTATAAATATATACGTATGAGGTCAACACTTATTATTCTCTGATACACTGCTAACAATATTTAATACACAATTTCTAGCCTGTTAAAAGTATTTTGAAAATTAATATGGTGATGATGATATGATGGCTATAAATATATACGTATGAGGTCAACACTTATTATTCTCTGATACACTGCTAAAAATATTTAAAACAAGATTTCTAGCCTGTTAAAAATATTTTGAAAATTAATATGGTGTTGATATGATGGCTATGGCTATATACGTATGAGGTCAACACTTATTATTCTCTGATACACCGCTAAAAATACTTAACACAAAATTACTAGCCTGTTGCAAATATTTTGAAAATTAATATGGTGTGATATGATGGCTATGGCTATATACGTATGAGGTCAACACTTATTATTCTCTGATACACTGCTAAAAATATTTAACACAAAATTACTAGCCTGTTAAAAATATTTTGAAAATTAATATGGTGAGGATGATATGATGGCTATAGCTATATACGTATGAGGTCAACACATATTATTCTCTGATACACTGCTAAAAATATTTAAAACAAAATTTCTAGCCTGTTAAAAATATTTTGAAAATTAATATCGTGATGATGATATGATGGCTATAAATATATACGTATGAGGTCAACACTTATTATTCTCTGATACACTGCTAAAAATATTTAAAACAAAATTTCTAGCCTGTTAAAAATATTTTGAAAATTAATATGGTGATGATGATATGATGGCTATAAATATATACGTATGAGGTCAACACTTATTATTCTCTGATACACTGCTAAAAATAATTAAAACAAAATTACTAGCCTGTTAAAATATTTTGAAAATTAATGTGGTGATGATGATACGATGGCTATGGCTATATACGTATGAGGTCAACACTTACTATTCTCTGATACACTGCTAAAAATATTTAAAACAAGATTTCTAGCCTGTTAAAAATATTTTGAAAATTAATATGGTGTTGATATGATGGCTATGGCTATATACGTATGAGGTCAACACTTATTATTCTCTGATACACCGCTAAAAATACTTAACACAAAATTACTAGCCTGTTGCAAATATTTTGAAAATTAATATGGTGTGATATGATGGCTATGGCTATATACGTATGAGGTCAACACTTATTATTCTCTGATACACTGCTAAAAATATTTAACACGAAATTACTAGCGTGTTAAAAATATTTTGAAAATTAATATGGTGAGAATCATATGATGGCTATGGCTATATACGTATGAGGTCAACACTTATTATTCTCTGATACACTGCTAAAAATATTTAACACGAAATTACTAGCCTGTTAAAAATATTTTGAAAATTAATATGGTGATGATGATATGATGGCTATAAATATATACGTATGAGGTCAACACTTATTATTCTCTGATACACTGCTAAAAATATTTAAAACAAAATTTCTAGCCTGTTAAAAATATTTTGAAAATTAATATGGTGACGATGATATGATGGCTATGGCTATGTACGTATGAGGTCAACACTTATTATTCTCTGATACACCGCTAAAAATATTTAACACAAAATTACTAGCCTGTTAAAAATATTTTGAAAATTAATGTGGTGATGATGATACGATGGCTATGGCTATATACGTATGAGGTCAACACTTATTATTCTCTGATACACTGCTAACAATATTTAAAACACAATTTCTAGCCTGTTAAAAATATTTTGAAAATTAATATGGTGATGATATGATGGCTATTGCTATATACGTATGAGGTCAACACTTATTATTCTCTGATACACTGCTAAAAATATTTAACACAAAATTACTAGCCTGTTAAAAATATTTTGAAAATTAATATGCTGATGATGATATGATGGCTATAAATATATACGTATGAGGTCAACACTTATTATTCTCTGATACACTGCTAAAAATATTTAAAACAAAATTTCTAGCCTGTTAAAAATATTTTAAAAATTAATATGGTGAGGATATGATGGCTATAAATATATACGTATGAGGTCAACACTTATTATTCTCTGATACACTGCTAAAAATATTTAACACAAAATTACTAGCCTGTTAAAAATATTTTGAAAATTAATATCGTGATGATGATATGATGGCTATGACTATATACGTATGAGGTCAACACTTATTATTCTCTGATACACTGCTAACAATATTTAATACACAATTTCTAGCCTGTTAAAAATATTTTGAAAATTAATATCGTGATGATGATATGATGGCTATAAATATATACGTATGAGGTCAACACTTATTATTCTCTGATACACTGCTAAAAATATTTAAAACAAAATTTCTAGCCTGTTAAAAATATTTTGAAAATTAATATGGTGACGATGATATGATGGCTATGACTATGTACGTATGAGGTCAACACTTATTATTCTCTGATACACTGCTAAAAATATTTAACACAAAATTACTAGCCTGTTAAAAATATTTTGAAAATTAATATGGTGAGGATGATATGATGGCTATAGCTATATACGTATGAGGTCAACACATATTATTCTCTGATACACTGTTAAAAATATTTAAAACAAAATTTCTAGCCTGTTAAAAATATTTTGAAAATTAATATCGTGATGATGATATGATGGCTATAAATATATACGTATGAGGTCAACACTTATTATTCTCTGATACACTGCTAAAAATATTTAAAACAAAATTTCTAGCCTGTTAAAAATATTTTGAAAATTAATATGGTGACGATGATATGATGGCTATGGCTATGTACGTATGAGGTCAACACTTATTATTCTCTGATACACTGCTAAAAATATTTAACACGAAATTACTAGCCTGTTAAAAATATTTTGAAAATTAATATGGTGAGGATGATATGATGGCTATGGCTATATACGTATGAGGTCAACACTTATTACTCTCTGATACACTGCTAAAAACATTTAAAACAAGATAACTAGCCTGTTAAAAATATTTTGAAAATTAATATGGTGATGATATCATGACTATGGCTATATACGTATGAGGTCAACACTTATTACTCTCTGATACACTGCTAAAAACATTTAAAACAAGATAACTAGCCTGTTAAAAATATTTTGGAAATTAATATGGTGACGATGATATGATTTTATTTCGTGTATGCGAGGTGCCTATTACACCTTATTTTTGTTATACATTTGTACTTTTCAAATCTAACACTTATTCTGATACTTTAAGATATCCTTTGCCCTTCAATGACCTTAGCATTAACGTAAAGAAAATAATTGTTTATGAATTATTTTTTTTTTTTGTATAATGTGATAAAAGCACTAATGAAAATAGTACATTGTGCAACTAGTGCCGAAAATTGGCGATTCTGACGAGTGCGAGAGTTCGCACGAGTTGCAATCGCCAATTCCGGCACTAGTTGCACGAGTTGCAATCGCCAATACCGGCACTAGTTGCACACCGTGCTTTTTTTAACGAAAGAATAGAAACGATCGCTTTCCGAGACTGTAGAGTATGAGCGGAAAGGGTCCCTAACCTCAACACGCCGTTAAAAAATGTGCCGGGCGCGTTAGGAAATGTTGCGGCAGCGTTTAGAAAAACAAATATGCGTGTAGAAAAAGAAGAATGTAGCTGATGCGCGCATGCGTAGAACATTTCCTAACGGCGTACGGGAATGGCCACGTTCTGCCACGCTCTACCATTGAGGAAAGCGGGAGTTTCTATTCATGAGTTAAAAAAAACAAATATGCGTGTAAGAAGAATGTAGCTGATGTGCGCATGCGTAGGACATTTCCTAACGGCGTACGGGAACGTCTCACGTTCCGCCACGCTCTACAGTTGAGGAAAGCGGGAGTTTCTATTCATGAGTTAAAAAATAGTACATTACGATACTAGTGCGAAAAAACTTTTTCTGGCGAGTGTGAGTTTGCAACACGAGCCGAAGGCGAGTTTTGCAATCACGCGAGTTAAGAAAACGTTTTTCGCACGAGTATCGTACAAAATTTTATTTCACGAGGTGTGTAAATGGGGTTTGATGCACGCGAAGCGTGCGTAAAACCGCGTTTTACGCACGGAGTGAAATAAAATAATATTTAGATATTCGGAAAAAAGTTATATATTTCATCACATAAAAAACACGTTTCAAAATTTAACAAAATACATTGTATTTTTCTTCGCTTACTTTTTCCTTTCACGCCATAGAATTCGAAAAAAAAACAGAGACCCTTAATTATTTGGGAAAAAAAGTCTGACAAAATTCGCAGAAAGATCTCTCAAAAAGTAATAAAATCAACCCAATTATATTTCTAAGAGGTTGAGAATGTGGTTAAATTGCCAACATTTCACACTATAGCGATGCAGGTATAAGAGTTTAAAGTCCCAGTTTCGAGCTACCAGATACGTATAGTATTATCTTGTAAAAGATATATAATACATACTGAATAGCTAGTATACGATTAATGGAACAAGATAAAGTCTACGCGGTATTTCAATGAATCAGAGCTCGATGTTGATGATGACGGTTTTCGATATTCGATAAAGCGATTCGAGTGAAGAGGCTATTAGCCGGAATACAAGTCAAGGAAAAAGAGGAGAGGGGTTTATGGCCTCCTGTGGCGCTGCAACTGCGGGGAGAGAACCGTGAGAACTCGCACAGGACGTCGTACACGGAAACGCATCGACGATGACGTCGATCCTCTGAATCACTTCTCGTCGACTGTAATAATGTTTCTGGCAGCCACAGCGACGCTATATATCGACCTCCTCTCGACACGTCATCGAAATATAGCTGCCTGATTTATTTCAGGTCCAGCTGACCGAGTGCGTTATTCCTATCTGCAAAGGTATTCACTTCGTGAGTTAATGTACGTCTGTGTCTACTAAAAACTACTTTACTAAATATTTGACAAATTCTCGACTGGAAAAAAGTGTCTATTCAAAGAAAGTGAAAGTCTCTTTAAATAGAATATTATTTCTCAAAACTATTAGGCAACTAGTTATAATAAACTTGATATAAACAGTCTTAAAAATGGAGAATTAACTGCTGATAATTTATTTTAAACACAATATGCGAAAAATCTTTAAATAGTTGGCGAGATTTAAAATCTGTGCTATCGATTTTTGACATGAAATCAATGTACTGATTTTTCCAAGGACATTTTTTAAAAAACATTTTTAATTTTTTTTTTACTAACGTACACACAAAAATTCAGTATTATTAAAAATCAATGTCTTTAATATTTATAATGGCGTTGATTTACTTAAGATTTTTCTTTCGTTGTAAAGTAGATATCCAAATTCTAATAGAATTAATTTTTTGTTGAAAATGTATGTGTAATTCAATTAGCTTGGTTTTTTAGATTCTGCATAGGTATTCATTTCGTAAGTTAATGTACGTCTGTGTCTACTAAAAACTACTGAATTAAATATTTGACAAATTCTCGACTGGAAAAAAGTGCCTATTTAAAGAAAGTGAAATAATTTAATGCACGGCTTACAATCTCTTAAAATAGAATTTTATTACTTAACACTATTAAGCAACTAGTTATAGACTTGATATAAATATTCTTAAAAATGGAGAATTAACTGCTGATCATTTATTTTAAACACAAAATATGAAAAATCTTTAAATAATAGGCGAGATTTAAGATCATGAGGCTATCGATTTTTGACATGAAATCAATGCACTGATTTTTTCAAGGACCCTTTTTTTGATTAACAATTTTGTTTTTTACGAACATACACAAAATTTCAGTATTATTAAAAATCAATGTTTTAATATTTACATTGACATTGATTTACTTAAGATTTTTTTCTGTGGTAAAGTAGATATCTAAATTCGAATCGAATTAAATTTTTTTTTGGACATGTATGTATAATTCAATTAGTTTGGTGTTTTAGATTCTGCATAGGTATTAATTTCGTGAATTAATGTACGTCTGTGTCTAATAAAAACTACTGAATTTAATATTTGACAAATTCTCGACTGGAAAAAAGTGTCTATTTAAAGAAAGTGAAATAATTTAATGCCCGGCTTACAATCTCTTAAAATAGAATTTTATTACTTAACACTATTAAGCAACTAGTTATAGACTTGATATAAATATTCTTAAAAATGGAGAATTAACTGCTGATCATTTATTTTAAACACAAAATATGAAAAATCTTTAAATAATAGGCGAGATTTAAGATCATGAGGCTATCGATTTTTGACATGAAATCAATGCACTGATTTTTCCAAGGACACTTTTTTTTTACATTAACAATTTTGTTTTTTACGAACATACACAAAATTTCAGTATTATTAAAAATCAATGTTTTAATATTTACATTGACATTGATTTACTTAAGATTTTTTTATGTGGTAAAGTAGATATCTAAATTCTAATCGAATTAAATTTTTTGTTGGAAATGTATGTATAATTCAATTAGTTTGGTGTTTTAGATTCTGCATAGGTATTAATTTCGTGAATTAATGTACGTCTGTGTCTAATAAAAACTACTGAATTAAACATTTGACAAATTCTCGACTGGAAAAAAGTGTCTATTTAAAGAAAGTGAAATAATTTAATGCCCGGCTTACAATCTCTTAAAATAGAATTTTATTACTTAACACTATTAAGCAACTAGTTATAGACTTGATATAAATATTCTTAAAAATGGAGAATTAACTGCTGATCATTTATTTTAAACACAAAATGCGAAAAATCTTTAAATAATAGGCGAGATTTAAGATCATGAGGCTATCGATTTTTGACATGAAATCAATGCACTGAATTTTCCAAGGACACTTTTTTTTACATTAACAATTTTGTTTTTTTACTAACATACACAAAATTTCAGTATTATTAAAAATCAATGTTTTAATATTTACATTGACATTGATTTACTTAAGATTTTTTTCTGTGGTAAAGTAGATATCTAAATTCGAATCGAATTAATTTTTTTGTTGGAAATGTATGTGTAATTCAATTAGCTTGGTTTTTTTGGAAAAGTGTCTATTCAAAGAAAGTGAAAGTCTCTTTAAATAGAATATTATTTCTCAAAACTATTAGGCAACTAGTTATAATAAACTTGATATAAACAGTCTTAAAAATGGAGAATTAACGGCTGATAATTTATTTTAAACACAAAATGCGAAAAATCTTTAAATAGTTGGCGAGATTTAAGATCTTGGCTATCGATTTTTGACATGAAATCAATGCACTGATTTTGCCAAGTACGTTTTTTTTTCTTACATTAAACATTTTTTTTTACTAACGAACAGACAAAATTTCAGTTTTATTAAAAATCAATGTTTTAATATTTATATTGACATTAATTTACTTACGATTTTTTTCTGTGGTAAAATAAATATCTAAATTCTAATCGAATTAAATTTTTTGTTGGAAATGTATGTATAATTTAATTAGCTTGGTTTTTTAGATTCTGCATAGGTATTAATTTCGTAAATTAATGTACGTCTATGTCTACTAAAAACTACTGAATTAAATATTTGACAAATTCTCGACTGGAAAAAAGTGTCTATTTAAAGAAAGTGAAAGTCTCTTTAAATAGAATATTATTTCTCAAAACTAATAGGGAACAAGTTATAATAAACTTGATATAAACAGTCTTAAAAATGGAGAATTAACTGCTGATAATTTATTTAAACACAAAATACGAAAAATCTTTAAATAGTAGGCGAGATTTAAGATCTTGGCTATCGATTTTTGACATGAAATCAATGAACTGATTTTTCCAAATACTTTTTTTTTTTCTTACATAAAAAATTTTTTTTTACTAACGGACAGACAAAATTTCAGTTTTATTAAAAATCAATGAAAGTGAAATAATTTAATGCATCTTAAAATAGAATATTATTTAACACTATTAGGTAACTAGTTATAATAAACTTGATATAAACAGTCTTAAAAATGTTTTTTTTAAATGTTAATTTATTTTGAACACAAAATGCGAAAAATCTTTAAATACTTGGCGAGATTTAAAATCTTAGCTATCGATTTTTGACAATAAATTAATGTACTGATTTTTCCAAGGACATTTTTTTTTAAACATTTAACATTTTTTTTTTACTAACGTACACACAAAATTTCAGTATTATTAAAAATCAATGTTTTTAATATTTTATATTAAGAGATTTTATTTTCCGTTGTAAAGTAGATATCTAAATTCTAATCGAATTAAATTTTTTGGTGGAAATGTAGATATGTGTAATTCAATTACAAATACTCGACTGGAGAAAGTGTCTATTTAAAGGAAATGAAATAATTTAATGCCTTCGTTATGGACGGCTTACGGTCTGTTAAAATAGAATATTATTTCTTAAAACTATTAGGCAACTATTTATAATAGACTTGATATAAATATGCTTCAAGGAGCAAAAATAGAGAATTAACTGCTGATGACTTTTTTTTAACACTAAAAAATTATAATCTTTAAATAATAGGCGCTATTTAAGATACTGAGGATATCGATTTTTTACATGAAAATAATACACTGATTTTTCCAAAATATAATTTTGTTTTTACATTTTGACATTTTTTTTTTACTAATTTATACACAATATTTTCAGTATTATTAAAAATCAATGGTTTAATATTTACATTGATCACCACCCCTTTGGACTAGGTTTCTACCTAAAAACAAATAAACAATTGATTGAATATTTACATTGACGTTGATTTACTTAAGATTTTTCTTCCCTTGTAATTTTTTTTGTTGGCAATGTATGTGTAATTGAATTAGCTTGGCTTTTTAAATTCTGCATAGGTATTCATTTCGTGAGTTAATGTATACGTCTCCGTCTACTAAAAACTGCTGAATTAAATATTTGACAATTTTTCATCTGGAAAAAGTGCTTTAGGAAAAGTCTATTTGAAGAAAGTGAAATAATTTAATGCTTTCGTTGCGGACGGCTCTTCAAATAGAATATTATTTCTCAGAACTATTGGGCAACTAGTTATAGTAGACGTTATGATATAATAAGCCTTGATATAAATATTCTTAAGCTTCAAGGAGCAAAAATAAAGAATTAACTGCTGCTGTTTTTTTTTAATACACACTGAGAAAATTTTTTAAAATAATAGGCGCCATTTTCCAGGTATATCTTTTTTTTAGATTTTCAATTTTTTTATATAAATATTCTTAAACTTCAAGGGGCAAAAATATAGAATTAACTGCTGCTGATTTTTTTAATACAAAATGAGAAAATTTAAAAAAATAATAGGCGCCATTTTCCAGGTATATCTTTTTTTTCGATTTTCAATTTTTTTATATAAATATTCTTAAGCTTCAAGGAGCAAAAATATATAATTAACTGCTCCTTATTTTTGTAATACAAAATGAGAAAATTTTAAAAAATAATAGGCGCCATTTTTCAGGTATATCTTTTTTTTAGATTTTCAATTTTTTTATATAAATATTCTTAAACTTCAAGGGGCAAAAATATAGAATTAACTGCTACTGATTTTTTTAATACAAAATGAGAAAATAAAAAAAAAATAATAGGCGCCATTTTCCAGGTATATCTTTTTTTTAGATTTTCAATTTTTTTATATAAATATTCTTAAGCTTCAAGGAGCAAAAATAGAAAATTAACTGCTGCTGTTTTTTTTTTAATACACAATGAGAAAATTTTTAAAAATAATAGGCACCATTTTCCAGGTATATGTTTTTTTTCGATTTTCAATTTTTTTATATAAATATTCTTAAGCTTCAAGGAGCAAAAATAGAAAATTAACTGCTGCTGTTTTTTTTTAATACACAATGAGAAAATTTTTAAAAATAATAGGCGCCATTTTCCATGTATATCTTTTTTTACGTTTTCAATTTTTTTATATAAATATTCTTAAACTTCAAGGGGCAAAAATATAGAATTAACTGCTACTGATTTTTTTAATACAAAATGAGAAAATTTGAAAAAATAATAGGCACCATTTTCCAGGTATATCTTTTTTTTAGATTTTCAATTTTTTTATATAAATATTCTTAAACTTCAAGGAGCAAAAATATAGAATTAACTGCTACTGATTTTTTTAATACAAAATGAGAAAATTTGAAAAAATAATAGGCGCCATTTTCCAGGTATATCTTTTTTTTAGATTTTCAATTTTTTTATATGAATATTCTTAAGCTTCAAGGAGCAAAAATATAGAATTAACTGCTACTCATTTTTTAAATACAAAATGAGAAGTAAAAAAAAATAATAGGCGCCATTTTCGAGATATATCTTTTTTTACATTTTCAATTTTTTTTTTACTTATACATAAAATGTTAGTTTCAGTATTATTAAAAATCAATGTTTTTAATATTCAGAAATATAACGAAATTCTGATCGAATTAAGGGATTTTTCCAGTGTGACGGCCCGAAAAATAGCCTATTTTCACGATTTTTTTTCGGCCGGTTATTATACGCCGATCAATCTGAAATTTTTATGACATATTAAGGTAATCATGAATGACAGAAAATGATTTTTTATAAGACGATTTTTATTGTTTAAATATATTTTTTTAATTGTTGAAAATAATGTTGATAAAAAAGTTAGCCTCATGGTGGACATCCTAGGAGTCGCAAATTTGATCTGAAAAAAAAACCCAAAGGATTATGAATTAGTATGCGATTGGCTATCGCGCTAAGGAGGCTTTTTTAAAAATCAAAATTGACAAAATGGCGGCGGTTTGAACAAAAAGTACCGAATTTAGCCGTTTTTTTCGACAGTTTTTCTTTTAAAAAAATGGGAACATTAAAAAAAAAAAAGCTCCCATAACACGATAGAGAGTAGCGTGAAGAATGTTCTCCTAAAATTTGAAAACGATCGCTTGAAAACTGTTCCCTGGAGAATGTCCACCGTTTTGAAAAATGTCGTTTCGAGAAAAACGCGTTTAAAGTTTCGAGTGTAGAAATTTCATGTACCTAAATTGTGTACTTACGACTAATCGGCGATGTCAGGTCTATAAAGTATGCTAGCTAAGTATTTCGAATTTCGTTTTAAAAAATTGAGAGGATGTTTTTGACCGACTAATAGATAAGACGAAAAATAAATTTCGATTTTTTTTTCACACTGGAAAGATCCCTTAAATTAGCCAGGTCATAAATAGCAAGTATTACTGCAATTTATAACCTAGCTAGAAGGCTTAATGGTGCCTTCCAGAACCCACTATAATTTTAATTAATTATCCAAACATTAATTATCCAATAAACATTGATGGCTAATAAAATGGTGCCAGTAATAAAACGATTCAAGAAGTCGTAGCCTTCCGATTGTCTCTTCCCATCAATTACCATGCAGCTTTAATCCATCGCCTTAAGCCATCGTTAATTTACGATCGAGCATTAAATATGCCCTCTCGGAGTCACTATTATCTCAATTACTCGGCGAAACATTAATTACGAGAATGTCGAGCATATTTCGTTCCATTGGAATATATGTATGGAATTTATCAAGTTATGTATAATTTATATAGTGATGTAGCATAATCGATAACGTCGAATGTACCGTTTCTCATTCTGTTTAAATATTATCGAACCTACTGAAGATACGCAAGTCATTTGTTTTTAGTAATAACAATATTTTAAAAAATTATTAATATGTCATTTACGAAAAATATAATATATTTTTTAAATAAAACTTTAATGAATAAAAAGTATTTCTTGATTTTTTTTAAGTACATTTTTTTAAATTTAGTTTTCAGAAATGGTAAAAAAAAGTCGCACTTATCGGTTCTATTTTTGTATGAGCGTTGCAAATTTTCGAAAACAGGAATTTCAAAATCGTAAACAAAACCAAACTTTTATTATTATTCAAAAATAATGTTCTTGATCTTCAATGTAGTACTAAAAATAAAACCATTAAAGTTCAATTACCATGAAGGGCCTTAATCGAATACCACTGTAAGATCAAGCATTAACTATGAAAAATATAATACATTTTAAAAATAAATCTTTAATGAAAAAAAAAATTAATGTGAGAATTAAATATTTTTTTTAAAGATTTTTATTTAATTTTCAGAAACGGAGTGGCTCGTCGTCCGGCAACCGGACGAATAACTGTGTGTTATTTGTTCGACAAGTTCTCCTTATAAGGGAATTACCCAGAAGCACGCGCCTTTCGTTCTTCTAACGCCGTTGCGTTGCGACGCGTCGACTAGATTTTTTAGGTTCTTTAGGTTCGTTAGGTTAGTTAGGTTCTTTAGGTGTGTGTGTGTGCGGTTCGTTAGGTTATTTAGGTTCTTCAGGTTCGTTAGGTTAGTTAGGTTAGTTAGGTTCTTCAGGTTCGTTAGGTTAGTTAGGTTAGTTAGGTTCTTCAGGTTCGTTAGGTTCTTCAGGTTAGTTAGGTTAGTTAGGTTCTTCAGGTTAGTTAGGTTAGTTAGGTTAGTTAGGTTAGTTAGGTTAATTAGGTTAGTTAGGTTAGTTAGGTTAGTTAGGTTAGTTAGGTTAGTTAGGTTAGTTAGGTTAGTTAGGTTAGTTAGGTTAGTTAGGTTAGTTAGGTTAGTTAGGTTAGTTAGGTTAGTTAGGTTAGTTAGGTTAGTTAGGTTAGTTAGGTTAGTTAGGTTATTTATTCATTATATACGGGCGTACCCTTTTTGGTCGATTTTTGCACCTACGATTTTTTCGCCAACCCATACGAGATTAAACGAGAGATTACGAAACAGATTGCGGGCGGCGAAACTCGTAGTTATCGTGCGCTGCGGCTGCGGCCGACTTAAGGTGGATATAGAAACACTCGCATTTGCCGAGGACGTAGGGAAACCAGCAGAAAACCTACGTCAAGTGTAGCCGGCTAGGCCGATTCTCGCTGAACTCAATGTTTACAGTAAACAGCGTGGCGCGTCTTACACGTTGCGCGCTGCTGCTACCGAAAAACATTTCGCCCAAAGCGGGAATCGAACCCAAGGCTCCCAGTCACTGGGCTAGCACACTACGTACTGAGCCACGGCGCTGGTTAGTTAGGTTAGTTAGGTTAGTTAGGTTAGTTAGGTTCTTTAGGTTCTTTAGGTTAGTTAGGTTAGTTAGGTTAGTTAGGTTAGTTAGGTTCTTTAGGTTCTTTAGGTTAGTTAGGTTCTTTAGGTTCTTTAGGTGTGTGTGTGTGCGCGCGTGTGCGCGTGTGTGTGTGTGTGTGTGTATGTGTGTGTGTACGAGTGTGTTGTGTGTGTGTGTGTGTGTGAGTTCTTTAGGTTCGTTAGGTTCTTTAGATTTCGTTAGTTACTTCCCGTACATTATTCGTCCCGATATGTATTCTTAAAGATTTTTACATCTTCTCGGACGAGTAATCGTACGTTATTCGTCCGGATATGGCTTTTTTCAAGTTTTTACCTCTTTCCGGACGATTAATCGTATGTTATTCGTCCGGATATGGGTTTTTTTTTTCAAGTTTTTACCTCTTTCCGGACGATTCCCGTACGTTATTCGTCCGGAAAAAGCGATAAGTTTAACATTTGCCGGACGAATAACACACAATTATTCGTCCGGTTGCCGGACGAGGAGCCACAGCCTTTCAGAAATGGTAAAAAAAGGCGCAATTATCTTTTCTATTTTTGCCTAAGGGTTGCAAATTCCCGAAACCAGGAATTTCAATATCGTAAACAAAACAAAACTTTTATTATTATTCAAAAATAATGTTCTTGCCCTTCAATATAGTACTAAAAATAAAAGCATTAAAGTTCAAGGTCAATTACCATGAAACACCTTAATCGAATACCACTTTACGATCGAGCATAAACTATGAAAAATGTAATACATTTTAAAAATAAAACCTTAATAGAAAAAATTAATTCTCAATTTTTGAAAAAAGATTATTATTTCATTTTCAGAAATGGTTTAAAAAGGCGCAATTATCGTTTCTATTTTTGCCTAAGGGTTGCAAATTCCAGAAACCAGGAATTTCAATATCGTAAACAAAACAAAACTATTATTATTATTGAAAAATAATGTTCTTGCCCTTCAATGTAGTACTAAAAATAAAAGCATTAAAGTTCAAGGTCAATTACCATGAAGCACCTTAATCGAATACCACTTTACGATCGAGCATTAACCATGTCCCTCGGGACTCACTATTATCTCAATTAATCCTCGAAACATTAATAACGAGGAAGTCGAGCGTTAGCGAGAATTTCTTCCTCGAAACATATGCATGCAACTTATCTCGAATGTATACGACTTAGCTCGATGGGGATTTCTGTCGTGATATAGCATAATGGCCAGCTTCGAAAATATATATACATCGTCCCTCATTCGATCCCTTCTCCCTTTCCACATTCGATATCTCGTTCCAGCAACCTCGATTCTCAAAAACTCGTTAAACTCGCTATCGGTAACGACTTACCGGAACTCTGACGGCGACTGGGCGAAAGATCACAACTGACGAGAAAGAGCAAGAGAGAAAGCGTTCGACCGGTGGACTCTTTAGTGCTGCGCCCTCTTGTCGTTTTTCCTTCGACATCGTTGCCGTCGTAGCGTTCTGCTCGCGATATCGTCGTTTCCAACGAAACGATTCCCGAACGATCTCAAGACTCCGCCCATTTCGAGCTTCAGCGTATTTCGACGATAGATGAGAAAAAACAGGATGCAAAGTAGAACTTTGCACATTGCTTCCTCATTAATTTTCATCTTTCGCAAAGCCAAGTTTCTTCATTTTATGTTTGGCTTCCTCATAGAGAAAGTTTTGCAAAAGATGAAAATAATTGACGAAGCCAATGTGCAATTGCATCCTTATTTTAAATACAATTTTTTAAATCTCAGATTCATAGAAATTTCAGTCATGAAGAAATAATATTTTGTAACAAATTGTCGAAAAGAGAAAGAAAAACGAAAAGTCAATACATAGTTGTAATCATGTATGATGCCAAAAATAAATTATAGTTATAAAATTGAAAAAAATGGATCATTTTGAATAAGAAAAAATTCAAAATCACGTAAAATCCGAACCGCTTTACCGATCATCACCAAATTTGGTACGTAACAGGGCTAAATGTTATTTTTCCTGTGTAGAAAATTTCAGTCGATTTGATAAAATTTTACTCGAATTAGAGCAAAACGTAAATTTTTTGAAAAATTCAAAATCTCATAGAAACTGAATCGCTTTGGCCCAAAAATAAAAATGAAATGCGTTAAGCGATTTTTATTAAATTTATACTAGTTGAAGAGTAGCCTGTACTGTACATGTTGTTCAAATATGAACTGATTCGGTCAATTAGTTTACAAGTTACAGTGATATGAATTTTTGGGCTTTGGCTACACGCACACGCACACACATGAAAAAATTGAATTTTTTGGAAAACAATTGAATTTTTTCCCAAAATTGGATTTTCCCCAAATTTGCATTTTCCCAAAAAAAATGAATTTTTCCCAAAAATTGAATTTTTTCAAAAATTGAATTTTTCAAAAATTGGATTTTTTTCAATAATTGTATTTGTTCCAAAAATTGGATTTTTTTTTTCAAAAATTGGATTTTTTTTTCAAAAAATGGATTTTTTTTTCAAAAATTGGATTTTTTTTTCAAAAATTGTTTTTTTTTTTTTTTTTTCAAAAATTGGATTTTTTTTTCAAAAATTGTTTTTTTTTTTTTTTTTTCAAAAATTGGATTTTTTTTTTTTCAAAAATTGTTTTTTTTTTTTTTTTCAAAAATTGGATTTTTTTCAAAAACTGGATTGTTTTCAAAAATTGGATTTTTTTCAAAAACTGGATTGTTTTCAAAAATTGGATTTTTTCCAAAAATGGGATTTATCCGAAAAAATTGAATTTTTCCCAAAAATTAGAATTTTCCCAAAAATTGGATCTTTCCCAAAAATCGGATCTTTCCCAAAAATTGGATTTTTCCCAAAAAACTGATTTAAAAAAAAAATTGAAACGTTGCATGGTAACAAGAAAATGTATATATGTAACACATAATTTTTCACATTTCTGTCAAAATATATATAACCTGAAAAAAATCTGAAAAACACGCACACACTCCGGACAATTTTTCTAAACCACTTTTCTCGACATTTCAGGCCATTCTAAGTGTTCTGAAATGAAAATCTCGAAAAAAAGTCCATGAAAACAAAGCTCCCTCTATGAAGAAGCAAAAACAAAAAAATAAGCAGCTACTGGTTTGAGAAACAGCCCGGGTCAATCGTGAATCTTATATTCGGTGTACCTATATGTGTAGTATAATGATGGCGAATCGGGCTTCGTGATTATGCGTTCGACGACTGCGAAGGTACTCGACAAATCAGCGTACCGGACGTTGATTGCTATAACGATATGTGTGGCTTTGTTTTGTGGTTATGTATTACGATGCCCCGAAGATGCCCCATGGCGTATAGCATCGAGCCTAAAGGTATAGTCAAGACTGTTATGGCATCGATCATACGCAGCATGAAAGTCCGGCATACCCTAAAATCAACGAAGGAACGTCGAACGCTGCCGATCGATTCCCGGTACAATCTGAATATTTCACGCCCAATACTTGCTCCGTTGGTTATTCATCGAGAGAATTTTTTTTTTTCTTTTGTTTTTTGTTTTCAGGGATGAGACAAAATAAAAACAATGCTTTCGAGGAAATTTTGTTGAGACGATGGTAGAACTGGTGATGAGGGGCTTAATGAAAAAAATAAAAGAAGATGCCTCCTGTGAGGTTTGAACTCACGACCCCTGGTTTACGAGACCAGTGCTCTACCACTGAGCTAAAGAGGCTTGTACGGTTAGCCGTCCCGACGGAACCTATAGAAATGGCGCTAGTGAGCCGAGCCCTCAACTGCCCATGTCCATGTTGAGATTCACGAATATTATTTCATATACACTGTCAAAATTGTTCATACGTTGTCAGAAATATTTGGGTAATTAATATACATTTATTCGATACTTTTATGCATAAAATTAAGTGTAATACGTTTCTAAATTTACATTAGCGGAAATAAAAAAAATTCCAGTACTTATAGATTTAATTTTCATTTTTTAATATTTTATATTATTTTTAATATTGTTTATAAAGTATAAATAAATAATTTGTGCACAAAGTATAAAATTAATTACAAAATTTCCAATAGTTATAGTTATTTAATTTCCATTTTTTCATATTATTAGAGAACAACGGTGAAATTTTTAAATTAATTATGAAATAAATAAATAAAAATGAACTTTGATAATCTCTCTATATTTTTGTACTTGAGATAATTTTAATTTTGTTAACTCTGTGCTGGTTGCTAAAGTTGCTAATTTATAAATTAAAATTACATCGGAAGTGGACAATTTGCTTAACCGGGGAATCCTTTTTAAGTTATCTGTGCACGAACAATGATACAATCAAGAATCGATTTCCTTCAATCCATCAACGCGGAAATTACTATTTCCAATAACATTCTCAGTTGTTTCTCAATTACTCAGCTTTCCGAGGATCACGTAACCAACGGTTATGGATTGTGGCTGACGGAATAGCAATGAAAATTATATTATCTGAGTGGCAAGAGTTCTGCGATGCATGAAGCTTTGAACGACCGAAATTCATAATCTCTCTAGAATACCGAGAATCGATATAGGGGATTCTATATCGTTTCGACCTGGTTTTGATCTTTGACCCATCGGATTGCGCTCGTATTTTTTTTTATATGACTAACATAAGTCTTCTTTAAGTACTTAATTTTTTTAAAAATAGTTTGAATTGGCTGCTGTTTTTGAAAACAGAAATATCCTAATATTGTGAAAAATCTTTTGTAAAAAATCAAGATTTTTTCAATCTGAGTCGTAGTAGGCCTGTGTCTGCAGTAAATTGTATTTAAAAACAAATTTCTAATAAAAAATGGATTTTTTTTCTTCAAAAAATTGATTTTTTTTTTAATGGGTTTTTTTTTCCAAAAATGGATTTTGTTCCAATGAATTTTTTTCCAAAAATAGACTTTTTCCAAAAATAGACTTTTTCCAAAAATGGATTTTTTTTCCAAAAATAGACTTTTTCCAAAAATCGATTTTTTTTTCCAAAAATAGGTTTTTTTCCAAAAATGGATTTTCTTTCCAAAAATTAACTTTTCCAAAAATTGATTTTTTTCCAAAAATTGACTTTTTTCCAAAAATTGACTTTTTTCCAAAAATTTACTTTTTTCCAAAAATTTACTTTTTTCCAAAAATTGACTTTTTTTCCAAAAATTGACTTTTTTCCAAAAATTGACCTTTTCCCAAAAATTTACTTTTTTCCAAAAATTGACTTTTTTCCAAAAATTGACTTTTTCCAAAAATGGATTTTTTTTTCCAAAAATTGACTTTTTTCCAAAAATTGACCTTTTCCCAAAAATTTACTTTTTTCCAAAAATTGACTTTTTCCAAAAATGGATTTTTTTTTCCAAAAATAGGTTTTTTTCCAAAAATAGGTTTTTTTCCAAAAATAGGTTTTTTTCCAAAAATAGGTTTTTTTCCAAAAATGGATTTTCTTTCCAAAAATTAACTTTTCCAAAAATTGACTTTTTTCCAAAAATTGACTTTTTTCCAAAAATTGACTTTTTTCCAAAAATTGACTTTTTTCCAAAAATTGACTTTTTTTCCAAAAATTATTTTTATTTCCGAAAATGATTTTTATTTCCAAAAATGATTTTTATTTGCAAAAATTATTTTTATTTCCAAAAATCATTATTTTTATTTCCAAAAATCATTATTTTTGTTTCAAAAATGGATTTATTTCCGAAAATGTTTTTTTTCCAACAAATGGATTATTTTTCCAAAAAAGTGGAATCTTTTTGCCAACACTTTTTTATTCCATTTTTTTTCTTTCTTTTTTTCAAAAAATGAAAACGTTGGATGGTAGTTAGAAAATGTTTATATGTAGCACATGATTTTTCACATTTTTCTAAAACTATATGTAATCTGAAAAAAATCTGAAAAATCATGTGTAACCTATAAAAAAATGTTTACAAAAAAAAAAATGTATTGAACCGTCCTATGTGTAATTCAAGTACTTCGTCATTATATGTATTGCTGTCACTGGAATCAATACTTACGTCAGTGGTAACAGGAATACAAACATGCCAGGAGCTTTTAAGTCCCATTAGAACGACGATTTAGTATGAAAGGGAGTCAAATGAGGCCTTGAAGTTTCGTTTCGTTTCAATGATCCATTTTAAAAGAATGAAAAATAAAATACAGATATAAGTTTTGCCATATGGCGCTTCCGGGAATTCCTCAATACGTTGTCTCTGGTTGAAGGAAAAAAAACTTCCGGTACCGAGAAATCTATTGAACCTCGTATCGTCGAGATAATGAGATGTAACTGTAGTAGACATGACGCTTGAAATTGAACACGAGATTGTATTATCCACGATCGAAGGTGAGATATCTATATGTATATATATTGCATACCAAATGTTTTCGTAGACAAGTGTTTTTTTTTTTTTTTTTTTTTTAGCTAATCGTCATTTCTATTATCGAATGGAGGGCTCATCGTATTATCGCGTATGAGCGCAATACTTCTTTGATGCTTATTAACGCCGATTGACGTCAACTAGAGATTAGCGTATTATTGCGAGCAGTCGAGTAAATTTCACTTGTGTGAATTGGAAAAATTTTACAGAAGCAACGTTTTTAAATAGGCACAAATAAAAATCAGCAATACGTCATTGTTTTTTCTATAAATATTTATTCAATTTATTTTCCGGGCGCATTTCGAGGAAAGATTAAATAAAAGAAACGAGCGGAAATATAACGAACGTGACCTTTCGAAATTTTATTTTGTGAAGTCCAGTGTAAAAATAATTATTTTAAATACACTGGAAAAAAAAGTTAAATGTTGTGTTTATTATGTCTGTGTTTGCTGAATTTTGCCAAATTGTTGAATCGTACAAATAAACAAGGATGCAAAGCAGAACCTTGCACATTGCTTCCTCATTATATTTCGCTTTTTACAAAGCAACCTCTAAGAGGAAGTATGGGAATTTATTTTGGCTTCCTCATAGAGGAAGCTTTGTAAAAAGCGAAATATAATGAGGAAGCAATGTGCAAGGTTCTGCTTTGCATCCTTGTTTTAAATAAATATAAATAAGCGCACACTCTCGCTTTGTGAAAATATAATAAGGACAAACGGTCCAGAAACTCCCTCGAATACTCTATCTTCTCTGTTTTTTTTTGTAGAACACGATAGAAATCGGTGGTTTCCGAAATTTCATTGGGAAGCAAGGATATGGCTAGTTTATACGACATAAATCGCTACTTTTCGCAATATAGATTGTACAACATCGCTATGAAAATATGTTATCGTTCAACATTTTTGGGCTATATCTGACGTATTTTTCTGTTAATCATGAATTTGGCACTCATTTGACTCCCAGATCGATATTTGATACCAAAATTCGCATCGCCGAAAAAAAATCAAAAAATTCAAAAAATCAAAATCTCATAAAATTTTAACGTTTCAACCGATCTTAACCAAATTTAATAGGGATCACCGGTGTATGAAAGCTCACGTACATACCAATTTTAAGCTTAATATCTCGAAAATTAAAAGAGTTATCGCGTTAACAGACATTTTTGAAAAAATTCAAAACTGCGTAAAAATTTAATGATCATGGGGATTCTTACAAAAATTGGTATGAACAATGAGGATTGACCCCTCTATTTATGGTGTAAATTTCAGCTCTATATCTCGAGGCGTTCCCGAGTTATAAAGGTTTAAATTTTTTGAGCGTGTAACACACACACACACACACACAAAATAAAAAAATTTAAAAAATCAAAATCTCATAAAATTTTAACGTTCCAACCGATCTTAACCAAATTTAATAGGGATCACCGGTGTATGAAAGCTCACGTACATACCAATTTTGAGCTTAATATCTCGAAAATTAAAAGAGTTATCGCGTTAACAGACATTTTTGAAAAAATTCAAAACTGCGTAAAAATTTAATGATCATGGGGATTTTTACAAAAATTGGTACGAACGATGAGGATTGACCCCTCTATCTATGGTGTAAATTTCAGCTCTATATCTCGAGGCGTTCCCGAGTTATAAAGGTTTACATTTTTTGAGCGTGTAACACACACACACACACACACACACACACACAAAATAAAAAAATTTAAAAAATCAAAATCTCATAAAATTTTAACGTTTCAACCGATCTTAACCAAATTTAATAGGGATCACCGGTGTATGAAAGCTCACGTACATACCAATTTTGAGCTTAATATCTCGAAAATTAAAAGAGTTATCGCGTTAACAGACATTTTTGAAAAAATTCAAAACTGCGTAAAAATTTAATGATCATGGGGATTCTTACAAAAATTGGTATGAACAATGAGGATTGACCCCTCTATTTATGGTGTAAATTTCAGCTCTATATCTCGAGGCGTTCCCGAGTTATAAAGGTTTACATTTTTTGAGCGTGTAACACACACACACACATACACACACAAAATAAAAAAATTTTAAAAATCAAAATCTCATAAAATTTTAACGTTTCAACCGATCTTAACCAAATTTAATAGGGCTCACCGGTGTATGAAAGCTCACGTACATACCAATTTTGAGCTTAATATCTCGAAAATTAAAAGAGTTATCGCGTTAACAGACATTTTTGAAAAAATTCAAAACTGCGTAAAAATTTAATGATCATGGGGATTTTTACAAAAATTGGTACGAACGATGAGGATTGACCCCTCTATCTATGGTGTAAATTTCAGCTCTATATCTCGAGGCGTTCCCGAGTCATAAAGGTTTACATTTTTGAGCGTGTAACACACACACACACACACACACACACACACACACACACACACACACACATACAGACATTTTTTCTAAATCACTTTTCTCGACGTTTTGGACTATTCTGAGTGTACTGACATGAAAATCTCGAAAAAAAAATTTTTCACGAAAACAAAGCTTCGTCTATGAGGAAGCAAAATGGAATTTGTTCAACAATTATTCGTGTCAGTTGACTAAAATATATTTGAGACAATCGATATTCTTTGTTATACTTACCAAATGACTAATTATATTTTGTCGAACGTTGGCGTACACTAATTTAAGTCCATCCAACTACTTTTTTCTCTGACAAATTTTGCATTTGGACAAAATATGCAAGAATATTTTTATTGTATTTTTTTCTCTGATTTTAAGTCACAAATGACACGGTAATTTATAAAAATATTAAAAACGTTTTATTCTGCAACATTTATTTTCATTTGCTAATTATGTTTGATACATTTTCCAAAATTAGTATAGGATAAAAATATTTTTAATTCCATTCAAACATATGCAATTAATTATTTCAGGAATATAATTTCTGCAAATATAAAAACTCGTTTACAGTTAAATATTGCGAACTAATTGATGCAAAGATTCGCAGAAAACTTGGCATTTTCTATTTTAAGCAATGTTCTATTATTTTACGCTTTCACATCGCGGTCGAGAAATTTTGACCTCCTGTAGTATTTACAATAGCGAACAATTAAACTTCCCAGTTGGAGTGTAACGTCGGGTAGTTTGAATATTGATGCAGGGCGTTCGACGTAGATGAGATATATGGCACATTCCACGCCGCTTCAGGCGATGAAATTTTCAAAGTCTCTCAATAACTCCGGCAATAATTGAATTTTAAATACTAACGCGTTAAATAAATTTAAAAAAAATTAAAATTGATTAAACTAATATTTTCATAAATTTATAAATAAAAAAAATAAATTTTAAATCGTTTTTTTTTCTTTTCTTTTCTTTTTCCAAATCATCTACAACTAAACCATCTAATTACATATAGATGGTTTATAGATAATATAGATATTATAAATAACTAGATATTATAATAACCAAAAAAATTTCTCTTCTAATTACATATTTTAAATAATTATTTTACATTAAATAAATTATATAATTAAATCTTACTAATTCGAGAAATAATTTTAAATTATAATTTTTAATCAACCCTAATACAAAAGGTACAAAAAATTAATTTTTATTTTAAATATTTTTTTCTGTTATGTTAATTTTCATTCTATCTCTATACTAAATTTAATAATTTAATTTTTTAAATATATTATACTAAAATATTTTATACCCTAAAATTATTTTTTTAAATTAATTATCCCTCATAATTATATATGTCGATGGTTAATTATTATGTACATAATTATATATGTCGAAAAAAATATTTACAAAATATGAATCAAAATTAACATTTTTTTTAAACAGTATATCGTAGGAATATTAAATTCGGGGATATTTGTTCAACGTAATAGTTCTTGATTTTTTTCACTTATCTTTTCAGGATTATTGTGAGAATTTGAAAATTTGTGTTTTCGATAAGTGCAATGAAATGTCCCATATAATGAAGTGTCAATGTTGTATTGGTAGTCGAGTGCGCACAGTCATCGGCCTCATAGTCGTGATTTTCTAGGAATTGTTGACGGGCTCTCCGTACTATTTCGAAGCGATCTCGAACGATTCTGAGAAGCGGTTGCCGACACGCAGGTTAATTCAGTCGCAGAAGAGAGACAACGGTAAGTACTTCAGCAAACTATAGCCAAGCTCTCACGAACGAGAGTGCCATCGGACGGTGAGCCACCGCTTCCTTCTCGTTAATCTCTGCTGTATATATAAATTACATACGTATAACGACGACGTCGAGTGCAAACTTACGTATAAGCGTATTTGCAACTCGACAGACAATATATCACCGTTTCAGGGAGGAACTAACGTCGCGCACCGCGTATTTACGTTGCGCTCCAACTGTCGACTGTATACCAACCAACAGCTCTTTCCATTATCGAAAGTACTTTGTCGGCTTCCTCCATCCGACTGTATTTCACTATGCAATAGCGAAATGTTCTTAATTTTTGCTTCTTCGTCTACAAAGCTCTGTTATCTCATATTTTAAAAAAATATTGTTTATAAGATTTTCGTTTCAAATCGTCGAAAAGTCAGTAAAACCTAACCCTGCACATTAATGACTCTACACATTATTAACTATACACTTTATTGACTCTGCAAATTATTGACTCTACACATAATTGACTCCACACATAATTGACTCTACATATCATTGACTCTACACATTATCGACTCTACACATTATCGATTCTACACATTATCGACTCTACACATTATTGACTCTACACATCATCGACTCTACACATAATTGACTCTACACATTATTGACTCTACACATTATCGACTCTACACATTATTGACTCTACACATTATTGACTCTACACATTATTGACTCTACACATTAATGAATCTACACATTATTGACTCTACACATTATTGACTCTACACATTAATGAATCTACACATTATTGTCTCTACACATTATTGACTCGACACATTATTGACTCTACACATTATTGACTCTACACATTATTGACTCTACACATTATTGACTCTACACATTATTTACTCTACACATTATTGACTCTACACATTATTGACTCTACACATTATTGACTACACATTATTGACTCTACACATCATCGACTCTACACATAATTTACTCTACACATTATTGACTCTACACATTATCGACTCTACACATTATTGACTCTACACATTATTGACTCTACACATTAATGAATCTACACATTATCGACTCTACACATTATTGACTCTACACATTATTGACTCTACACATTAATGAATCTACACATTATTGACTCTACACATTATTGACTCTACACATTATTGACTCTACACATTATCGACTCTACACATAATTGACTCTACACGTCATTGACTCTGCACATTATTGACTCTATACATTATTGACTCTACACATTATTGACTCCACACATTATTGATTCTACACATTATTGATTCTACACATTATCGACTCTACACATTATCGACTCTACACATGATCGACTCTACACGTTATTGACTCTACACATCATCGACTCTACACATTATCAACTCTACACACTATTGACTCTACACATTATTGACTCTACACATTATTGACTCTACCCATTATTGACTTTACACATTATTGACTCTATACATTATTGACTCTACACATTAATGACTCTACACATTATTGATTCTACACATTATTCACTCTACACATTATTGACTCTACACATGCCTTAAACTGATACTTTCTACATAAATGTACTAACATCAAATGACGATTGGTATGGAATTTGTCGACAACTGATCTAGTAAATGAATTTAATGAAAATTTGAATTTTCCGAATTTTAGTGAAAATAAGGCTGCAATGTGAAACTCACATAAATACATTCAACAGACAAAGTTCTGTGTACACAGAGCGAATACCAATAGGTTGCACTTCGATATATGTAATTAAATTCCATTGACAAAAAGGCTCGCACAAAAACCGCTTGATTAACTCCGAGCAACACAAACGCTACTGTTACCAATAATTGGATTATTGATTGAGTATTCAATAGACTGATTAAAGTGTCTGCCTTGTGTATACTCAACGTATAATTGTGTCATTCGAGATATTACAGGGAACACGAAGAGAGAGAATAATTTACCGAGTTGCACCGATATAACGCTAATCGGAGATTTATATTTTATCTTCATTAACATCATGATTAATCACAATTAATCGTCTTGGATGTAATACAAGAACTTATATCATCATTTTATTTGTTTATCAGTTTAGTTAAGCTGAAGTAAAGTATATTACATTTTTCCAAGAAATTTTTTGAAAAAAAAATATATCATCTTTCGACAAATGAGGATTTTTACTGGTAATCTTAATTTTTCAATTCGTTTTCGTGAGCATCGAACAACTGTTGATTATTATAAATAATAAACTATCGATATGACTCATTTCCTACTTTATAAAAGCTACTGCAATATTGATTAATATTCATTTTTTATAATTACTATTCCGGAAGAGATATGTAATTACGATATCTACCTACTTCAAAGTTAGCGACAGGTGCACGTCGCAGTTTCTGGCCCGAAAATGATTGATACGATAATTATGCGCATATTTAAGCGTTCGAGGAAAACCACGAACTCGATTAGCATCAATACAGGCTGAAAATTTTTACATATGAATCAGCTTTTCAATCGGTAAGTCCTTGAATTTGAATATTTTTTGTTTCATCGTGTCTCGTACCATTTTTGCTTCCATATACGATGCTTCATATTTATCCCATTTCTTTCGACCTTTTTATATCACGACAATTAATCGATCTAGAACATCGGAAAAGAAGGATGCAAAGCAGAACCTTGCACATTGCTTCCTCATTATATTTCGCTTTTTACAAAGCAACCTCTAAGAGGAAGTATGGGAATTGATTTTGGCTTCCTCATAGAGGAAGCTTTGTAAAAAGCGAAATATAATGAGGAAGCAATGTGCAAGGTTCTGCTTTGCATCCTTGTTTTAAATAAATATAAATAAGCGCACACTCTCGCTTTGTGAAAATATAATAAGGACAAACGGTCCAGAAACTCCCTCGAATACTCTATCTTTTCTGTTTTTTTTTTGTAGAACACGATAGAAATCGGTGGTTTCCGAAATTTCATTGGGAAGCAAGGATATGGCTAGTTTATACGACATAAATCGCTACTTTTCGCAATATAGATTGTACAACATCGCTATGAAAATATGTTATCGTTCAACATTTTTGGGCTATATCTGACGTATTTTTCTGTTAATCATGAATTTGGCACTCATTTGACTCCCATATCGATATTTGATACAAAAATTCGCATCGCAGAAAAAAAATTAAAAAATTCAAAAAATCAAAATCTCATAAAATTTTAACGTTTCAACCGATCTTAACCAAATTTAATAGGGATCACCGGTGTATGAAAGCTCATGTACATACCAATTCTGAGCTTAATATCTCGAAAATTAAAAGAGTTATCGCGTTAACAGACATTTTTGAAAAAATTCAAAACCGCGTAAAAATTTAATGACCATGGGGATTTTTACAAAAATTGGTATGAACGATGAGGATTGACCCCTCTATCTATGGTGTAAATTTCAGCTCTATATCTCGAGGCGTTCCCGAGTTATAAAGGTTTACATTTTTTGAGCGTGTAACACACACACACACACACACACACAAAATAAAAAAATTTAAAAAAATCAAAATCTCATAAAATTTTAACGTTTCAACCGATCTTAACCAAATTTAATAGGGATCACCAGTGTATGAAAGCTCACGTACATACCAATTTTGAGCTTAATATCTCGAAAATTAAAAGAGTTATCGCGTTAACAGACATTTTTGAAAAAATTCAAAACCGCGTAAAAATTTAATGATCATGGGGATTTTTACAAAAATTAGTATGAACGATGAGGATTGACTCCTCTATCTATGGTGTAAATTTCAGCTCTGTATCTCGAGGCGTTCCCGAGTTATAAAGGTTCACATTTTTTGAGCGTGTAACACACACACACACACACACACACACACACACACACACACAAAATAAAAAAATTAAAAAAATCAAAATCTCATAAAATTTTAACGTTTCAACCGATCTTAACCAAATTTAATAGGGATCACCGGTGTATGAAAGCTCATGTACATACCAATTCTGAGCTTAATATCTCGAAAATTAAAAGAGTTATCGCGTTAACAGACATTTTTGAAAAAATTCAAAACCGCGTAAAAATTTAATGATCATGGGGATTTTTACAAAAATTAGTATGAACGATGAGGATTGACTCCTCTATCTATGGTGTAAATTTCAGCTCTACATCTCGAGGCGTTCCCGAGTTATAAAGGTTTACATTTTTTGAGCGTGTAACACACACACACACACACACACATACGAAATTTTTTCTAAATCACCTTTCTCGACGTTTTGGACTATTCTGAGTGTACTGACATGAAAATCTCGAAAAAAAAAATTTTCACGAAAACAAAGCTTCCTCTATGAGGAAGCAAAATTGACGAAAAATTGTTCACATCCATTTTCGTATGATGCAAATTTGAGGAAAAAATTAAAAATTCATATTTTTCAGTATGGTTTATTTATTCTTGGGTAATTTTTGTTTGCAGTAAAGAGTAATAAAAAAATAAGCAAATAATATCGCGTATAAAATATTTCTGAGTTCTAGGAAAAATATGCTGAAAATACGCATGAAACACCAAAAAGCTCTAGACGTCTGATATATTTTTGGATATATTTCTTTTACAGAGGGAAAGAAAGCACGTAGCATTTTGGCATGTGCTAAGCTGTGTCTAGCGTGAGTATAGTAAAGGAAAAAGAAACTTGGATAAATGTCAAGAATTTTACGTCGCCGCAACGAAAATCTCGGAAATACCTCAACTACGTCAAAAGCCTCGACTCACAGGCACCGTAGACGGAAGAAGCTACAAGCGGAGATTGGAAAGACCGCAACGGGCTTGCACGCGCCGTTGGCGCTCTTGCGAAAACAAGTTTTTCCCAGACGTTGGGGAAATTCTTATCGTATAAATAATAACAAGAAGATCGTGTCACCTGCAACTGCGGAAAACGTAGTAGAAACTAATTTTCCGATATGGTAAAGAGAAATTCAGTGAAAATTAATCATAATTCACCTCGCAATAATAATAAACTGCAGAATTTTAACATACTAACGAATAACGCAAAATTAAGTACCCCGGTAAAAATAAATGATAGAAAACGATTTTTTAAAAATCCTATCGTTCCGAATACAAACTTTGGTTCGGAAATTTACGAAGTACTATCATAAATTTATGATGGAAACTATTATAAATAATATAATATTTGTATTAAGTTTGTCGTAAATAATGACAAGGCGATGTAGATTTTAACGAGGAGAATTTTTTCTCCCTCGCTTTCGTTTATTTGTACAGGCGCATTCCGTAGTGGAGAACAACAATTAAAAACATATTAATAAAAGTTAACGAAAAACAAACTGAGTTTTTCAGAGTCGGCGAGTTCCTGAGGAAAAGGAAAGGGTGACTATTTAAAGTCAGCAGTCACTTATTAGAGGAAAATTCACTTATGGGTAGTAAATTTGTTAGGGAGGGCAATTTACGTTAAAAGAATATTATTTTTTAAAAATAGTTATAGTCTTAAAAAAAACACAATTTAAAGGGAAAGTCCAGACTTATGGACAGCCAGGAGAGTTCTGAACGAAAGAAATCGCTTAAACAGCAACCTCGGGTTAATATATTTACTTATGAGCAGTAAATAGGACAAAAATTAGGAATGGTACGTAGGCAGCACAATTCCCGGATCCTTACCTCGTGCGGTCGTCTCTACTGGAGAAACGGGCAGGAAGTTTCGGATAAAAAGCTCTGAATCTTCGCTGCTTATATGCACGGCCGGGTCTCCATTCTCTTGCGAGAGAAACCGCATCGTCGTGGCCATCTGTCGGCCGAGCCGGAACTACGGGAGCTTTCGCGCACTCAGGCGCGGATCGCCAACTCGGGGGGCCCGGGACGTCAGGGAAATTTTATTTCAGTTTAGGACGGGGCTTTATTTTACAGGAAGAAAAAAAACTGTAAGCCACGAGGCAAACAGTTTGGCCGCTTGCGGACAACAAATTTAGTAATAAAAATATACGATCGTAGGAGCAATATTAAAAATACTACATTTTTCATTTAAAAAAAAAAAAGATTCATCCGCAAATCTTTATCGAAATATTTATCATATTCAAGATTTATTATGATAGACTTCCTATCGCTGTGAATCGATGAGAAGATAAACGTGTTAATCAGAATGAAATTATTGTATGAATGATAGAAAAATCTTTCATTTATATCAGAGTTTTACGATAGATCATGATAATTCTTTCAGTGTAAATACGTACGATTTAGTCCGATATACTTTCTATAATTGTGAGATGCTAGAAAATGATAGGATCACTCTATTCATGCCTCTTTGATTGATATTTGCGATATAAAACGATACACTACAAACTGATAAAAATTTACAAGTGACGAAACGTAAATTCAATATAAAATATTAGTAATACACTGATGCATCATATATAGGCCTCAGGCGTATCTCCGACGCTAGCGCTCGAGCGGCCGCTGAGTGCACAACAAGATGATCAGCTGTTCTTAGTTGGTGCGCACATTGGTCCGATTTTGCAAGCTCCAAGGAAATATGGCGGACAAATCGGACCAATGTGCGCCGAACTAAGAACAGCTGATCATCATGTTACGCACTTAACAGCCGCTAGAGCGAGATACGCCTGAGGCCTATACCGATCACTAATAACATCGATTGAATTTGTATAAATTGATCAAAGTTCGAATAGATAGAGACGATAACGTATGATTAAATCCCATTCAAACTCTATCAATTCGTATCATATTTTTACTGCTATCACAGCATATTTGCGACTCTAGAAAAATAACGACTTTCTAATACTAAATGGGTCAACAGCCTTAGTAATCTATAAAAAAATTCTTTGTTCCAGGAGTCAACAGCATATATTTTTTCATAGATACTAGGAGCCAAAAAAGTGTGAAATGTTACTAATATTAAGTAGGTTTTCATTACGAATGTATCCTACATTTTTATTTCATGACAGAAAAAACGCATTAAGATTTTAAAAAATTCCGATCCATAACCATTACAATTTTTTTTAAACTTTTAAGGAATTTGGAAGTTAAAGGACTAAACAAAATCCAGGCAAAATGATAATTTTTAATTAAGCTCTTTTTACATCCATTTTAATTACGCTGTAAATGCAAGAAATATGAAGCACAAATTCACAAAAAAATTTATTTCGGAATCAAACACACATGATTTGTAGATAACATCGATTTAATACTATTCTATTCTTCGAAGGCGATCAAATTTTGCTCCACATGTTCCTATTTGCTACTCTATTATGAATCAAGACCCGATGGCATCTTGGCAGCGTGTCATCACTTTCAATCGTTTTCCACGATGCATACGTAGTCGGCGCCATTTATTTTTAGTCGATCGGTTGAGAGACTCACGAGTTGCCGCGACGTTGCACTACTACAAAACACAAGATCTGTCCGTACACATATTTTTCCGTCAACAACAAAGTTACATATCGCCTCTTGGAATATCAGTTCCGAAAAAGATTGTCGCGTGGAGAAGGGAAGAGAACGGAAAACCGCACATAGCAGACCGAGAGACGCACGAAGGAAGAACAGACACGTTGAGGTTTAGTTCGTCGGCGACGACGTCAATAGTTCGACTGACGTAGAGCACACCAAAGCCACACGAAAGATGTATAAAAACACATGCCGAATGCCGATGTGTCCTCTAACGTCACTCAGTGCCGACTCGCGTTCAAGATTATTTTCCTGCTTCCCCCCGACCTACGCAAAATCCCCTGGGATGCCAAATTTACGTGATTCTCCTTTGTTTCTTTCGCCTATGCACGTTCGCTACTTTTCGAAATATACTCGAGTGTTTTCTGGCAATGATGGACGGGGCACATCATTGCTTCATGTACCGGGAAAAGCATATTGTTTCGATGCAAATTCTCATTATAGTGACAACTATTAAATATTGAACCTCGCAACTATTAAAGTGACAACTTTCAATTGTTGAAGCTGGCCACTATTAAAGTGACAACTATTATAGTGACAACTATTAATTGTTGGAACTGGCAACTATTATAGTGCCAACTATTAATTGTTGAACCTGGCACCTTTATAGTGACGACTATTAATTGTTGAACCTGGCAACTATTATAGTGACAACTATTAGTTGTTGAACCTGGCAACTATTATAGTGGCGACTATTAATTGTTGAAGCTGGCAACTATTATACTGACAACTATTAATTGTTGAACCTGGCAACTATTATAGTGACAACTATTAATTGTTGAACCAGGCAACTATTACAGTGACAACTATGAATTGTTGAACCCGGCAACTATTATAGTGTTAACTCTTAATTGTTTTACCTGGCGACTATTATAATGACAACTGTTTATCGTTGAACCTGGCAACTATTATAGTGGCAACTGTTTATTATTGAACCCGGCAACTATTATAGTGACAATTGTTAATCGTTGAACCTGTCAACTATTATAGTGGCAACTGTTTATTATTGAACCCGGCAACTATTATAGTGACAACTATTAATTGCTGAACTTAGCAGGTATTATAGAGCCAACTATTAATTGTTGAACATGGCAACTATTATAGTGACAATTATTAATTGCCAAACCTCGCAACTATTATAGTGACAACTATTTATTGTTGAACCTGGCAACTATTATAGTGACAACTATTAATTGCTGAACCTGGCAACTATTATAGTGACAACTATTAATTGCTGAACCTGGCAACTATTATAGTGCCAACTATTAATTGTTGAACCTGGCAACTATTATAGTGACAACTATTAAATTGTTGAACCCGGCAACTACTATAGTGACAACTATTAATTCTTGAACCTGGCAACTATTATAGTGACAACTATTAATTCTTGAACCTGGCAACTATTATAGTAACAACTATTAATTCTTGAACCTGGCAACTATTATAGTGACAACTATTAATTGTTGAACCTGGCGACTATTATAGTGACAACTATTAATTGTTGAACCTGGTAACTATTATAGTGACAACTATTAATTGTTGAACCTGGCAACTAGTATAGTGACAACTATTAATTGTTGAACCTGGCAACTATTATAGTGCCAACTATTAATTCTTGAACCTGGCAACTATTATAGTGACAACTATTAATTCTTGAACCTGGCAACTATTATAGTGACAACTATTAATTCTTGAACCTGACAACTATTATAGTGACAACTTTTAATGCAAATTTACGTGACTCTCCTTTGTTTCTTTCGCCTATGTGCGCTCGCTACTTTTCGAAATATAGTCCAGTGTTTTCTGGCAATGATCGACTGCGCACATCATTGCTTCATGTTCCGGGAAAACCATATTGTTTCGACGCAAATTCTCACAACGGCTTCCACTTTGATACCAACGTTTCTGACCTTTTTAAGCATTTCATGTGGTATTCACTGACTCACGATGTGTTACTATGACTTCGAAAATAGAATAAAATTGCGTTGGTCTTTTTTTTTAGGCACATACGGGCGTGGGCCGTGAAGAGTGGTGTGAGGGGCAGGGGGAAGAGGGCGACACCTGTTTCTTCGTAAGTCCATTGTCGAAAATCGCTATCTCCGCGATTCATTCAGTCACTTCGACGTAACGAATTGGTCTATGGTAATTCATGTAAATCAGATGATTCGATGAAGAGATCGTCGACTTTTTTTTCGTGCAGTTCCAGGAAGTTGAGGAATTTTATTCAATGATTACCGAAGGGAAATAAAAAAAGAAGAAAAAAAAAACGAAAGTTTCTAATACAAATTTCGTTTATTCTTAAAATAAAATATTACTCATTCGAAATTGTAGTTAAATTAAAAAATCTTTTCGGCGAAATTCCTCATCGCAAAGATAATATATACATATATAGAATTTATTGAAAAATCATAGATTCGAAAATATTTGCTTTTTAATTTTTTTAAATTATCAAATCTAAACAAAATGTTGGGTAAAAAATATAATAAAGATAAGAAACCAATGTGCAAGGCTTAGTGAACTAAAAATAAAAAACTTGCTACTCGATGAATTAAATTGCCAATGGTAATATGTTCATGGCGATATTTGATAATCCCCAATTGAATTGAACTTGCAAATTTGTATTCGCTGGTGTATACAAATGAGAGAGTCGAAAAGGTCATTGATGTGGTTTGTCACGGGTTCGGCCGACAAAGAGATGGTTTATCACGTGATTCTCGGTAAACCCGAACAAAAAGAAAGAAGATCACGATGCGAGGCAATCGTTCGGTGGCGAGAGAGAAAAACTTTTTGCAAGATCATCACACGCCGGCTTGCGGAAGATCACGATTCCCTGTAAGAGGCCCGTCGGGTCGACAGCACGGCTTTTGCCGTTGCTTTGCTTGGGCTGTGGCCCGAACCGAGAGTTCGCCCGGTCTCTGAACTCCGAGGAACTTTTCGGCCGAGGGGGATATTATACACTCGGTCCAACCGGACTCGTAATGAGGATTGCAGACCGACAGAAGGATCCGCTACAGCTTCAGACTCCAAACATCATGTTCATCTCAAGACCTGCGCACGTATATTTTCGAAGTTAATTTGAAATAAAAATTTTTTTAACTCCCGACTGAAAAAATGTGTGTAATTAATAAACAAATTGGGTAAATGAAATTTATTAATTTATTATTTATTATTTATTATTTATTATTTATTATTTATTATTTATTATTTATTATTTATTATTTATTATTTATTATTTATTATTTATTATTTATTATTTATTATTTATTATTTATTATTTATTATTTATTATTTATTATTTATTATTTATTATTTATTATTTATTATTTATTATTTATTATTTATTATTTATTATTTATTATTTATTATTTATTATTTATTATTTATTATTTATTATTTATTATTTATTATTTATTATTTATTATTTATTATTTATTATTTATTATTTATTATTTATTATTTATTATTTATTATTTATTATTTATTATTTATTATTTATTATTTATTATTTATTATTTATTATTTATTATTTATTATTTATTATTTATTATTTATTATTTATTATTTATTATTTATTATTTATTATTTATTATTTATTATTTATTATTTATTATTTATTATTTATTATTTATTATTTATTATTTATTATTTATTATTTATTATTTATTATTTATTATTTATTATTTATTATTTATTATTTATTATTTATTATTTATTATTTATTATTTATTATTTATTATTTATTATTTATTATTTATTATTTATTATTTATTATTTATTATTTATTATTTATTATTTATTATTTATTATTTATTATTTATTATTTATTATTTATTATTTATTATTTATTATTTATTATTTATTATTTATTATTTATTATTTATTATTTATTATTTATTATTTATTATTTATTATTTATTATTTATTATTTATTATTTATTATTTATTATTTATTATTTATTATTTATTATTTATTATTTATTATTTATTATTTATTATTTATTATTTATTATTTATTATTTATTATTTATTATTTATTATTTATTATTTATTATTTATTATTTATTATTTATTATTTATTATTTATTATTTATTATTTATTATTTATTATTTATTATTTATTATTTATTATTTATTATTTATTATTTATTATTTATTATTTATTATTTATTATTTATTATTTATTATTTATTATTTATTATTTATTATTTATTATTTATTATTTATTATTTATTATTTATTATTTATTATTTATATAATAAGAATCATTCGAATTTGGTACATTTGGTACATTTTTTTTTACTTATTTTTGTAACGTTACACGAATTAAATAACAAAATTTAATACAGAATTTGTACTTAATGCCGAGAATTTAAAAAAATAGCAATTTCTTATCACCCGTAATTAAAAAATTAATCTAATAAAAAATTGCAATGTTTTATAATTCCACAAATCCTCTAAATTCTGTTTGCTATATAAAAATAGCAAGAAGAATGATTATAAATTTTAAAAAGTGTAAAAAAAAATTTGTAACGAAAGTGTAAAAATGCTAATAAGTGCGTTATATTTAAATTCTTGGAATTTTCGAATAATTGTAGTTCTTTATCGATTGGATGGGTCGACTCGTTAATCACTGATTAATTAATGCGTATCATTGATCACGCACGAATATATAAATTGTCGTGAGTAGCCGCGAGGTAGTAAATATATATGTGCCAGGGGCCAAACGTGCCCGAGTGCGTAGAGTCGTAAGTCATCGGGCAACGATTCTCGCGTCATCCTCCGTTCTCTCTCGTTAGCCTCGTTCTCGTCTTCCTTCTTTAGTTCGCGCGTTGCTCGGCTGTCGGAACGGGCAAAATTTACTCGGACTTTCTACGAATCTCGAACGTTCAGTCGGCCCTGCTGCGCCAGGAGGATCAGCCGGAGTAGCATGAAGCCCTTTGTCGCGTCTATATGTATAGGAAAATGAGATTTACACGCTGAGGTTGGTTGCCGTGCTGGTTGCTTATGAACACCCGCCCTTTGGCTGCGTCTTCTCGTCTCCTCGAGGGGTCTTCCGGGAATGAGAATCGTCTCGTTCTTCCAGCACCGAGAGATAGAGAGAGAGAGAGAGATACACGGTGGGACTTCATGGAATGATTATAAATTATCTCTCTCTCTTGAGGCAGTTGTTCCCCGTTCGTTTCATGCCTGAGTGATCTTCGATTGCTTTTCGATGAAATCGTTGCAATCACATCCATCCATTTCCCTTGCCACGACATCTGCTATCGTTATCGTTTGGTATCCTTCAAAGACTGTTTATTATAAAGAAATAATTGTATCGCTTGCAGGAATAAAGTCGAGATAGTCCTGACAACGACTATTAAAATGAAAACAATTAATTCTCGGAATTGGCAATTTCTTGGAGTGACAATTATTAATTGTTGAACGTAGCAACTATTATAGTGAAAATTATTATAGTGAAAACTATTATAGTGAAAACTATTATAGTGGCAACTATTATAGAGACAACTATAATAGTGACAACTATTATAGTGAAAACTATTAAAGTGGCAACTATTATAGTGAAAACTATTAAAGTGGCAACTATTATAGTGACAACTATTATAGTGAAAACTATTATAGTGGCAACTATTATACAGACAACTATAATAGTGACAACTATTATAGTGACAACTGTTATAGTGACAACTATTAAAGTGGCAACTATAATAGTGACAACTATTATAGTGGCAACTATAAAAGTGACAACTATTATAGTGACAACTATTATAGTGGCAACTATTATAGTGGCAACTATTATTGCGACAACTATTATAGTGGCAGCTATTATAGTGACAACCATTATAGCGACAACTATTATAGTGGCAGCTATTGTAATGCCAACAATTATAGTGGCAGCTATTATAGTAGCAACTATGGTAGTGACAATTATTATAGTGACTACTATTACAGTGACGACTATTATGCTGCCAGCTATTATAGTTACAACTATTATAGTGCCTAATATTATAGTGACAATTACTATAGTGACAACTATTATAGTGACAACAATTATAGTGACAAAGAATAATTGTCGAACCTGGCAACTATTCTAGTGTCAACGATCAATTGTTGAATCTGGCAACTCTTAAAGTGACATGTATTCATTTTTGGAGTTTTCGATTATTAATTCTTAGTTCTAGGAAATATTAAGCAACAACTATGAACTGTTTTTGCTAGCAGTTATTAAATAATAATTATTCATTTTTGAACCTTGCAGGGAGTAAATGACAATTATTAATAATTGATTGACAACTTTGAACTCTTAGTCATGGCAAGTATTAAGATATTATTGATCGATTATTGAATATCGATATGTATGTTAATAATATGTAGCGGTTGACTGACATCAATTTTGCAAAGAGATGGCAGTTAAGATAGTCGACTCTTGTTAACTGACAGGTCGATCTTATAGAGACAGGGAGAACGGACAGGTGGCTCGGTCCGAAGTACTTCTCAAACTCTCGAACGATCGAGGGTCCGAGATTCACGGAATCGTGACGGACCTTTAAGTTTTTTAGGACATCCTTAACGGAATTCATCCTCCTCCTTCAGCTTCGAGTCGTTTGGTCGCTGTTGTGCTGATTCTCAGAACTTGGGACCTCCATCTCGGCACCCAATCCTCCTGCGCTTCATCCATCTATTCTACTCTATTCCATCATGCATTATGAATAAAATTCTTCGAAATCTTTTCCCATCATCTTGAAATACCGCATAAAACGAATATTTTTATTCTATGACAATTTATTAAATGCTAATTTAATAAAGAATCTGAGTATAAGTTGCTGTAGCTATTATAAGTTATATAAAATGGTAAATTTGAATCCATAGATGGAATTATCAGTTTGCTGGAATTAGAGAGCTTCGATAGACACTTGCAGTTGTTTGATAATATGATTTCATAAAGAAATCTGCTTATCGATAGGTAAGCACCTAATATGTTGCTGGGTGACGTTAGATGGCGTTGGCGTTGTTTTCTGTCGGTTAAGTAGCGATCTGCTTTAACTACGACTGCTAAGATAGCGACGGTTGGTCAAACAGAGTTCTACATAATACGAGAAACCTACAGTCGGTAAAGTAGATAACAGTCCTCGGCATCGAACGCAATAATATCATGAATGGAACATAAACGCAAAGGTAAATACGAAAAAAAAATTAGCAGTACATTTTTTTTAGTAAAACACCGAAGGTATATTTTGGGATATGCTAGAAAGTTTTTAGAAAAAAAAAATGAAAAAAAAAGGAATGCCAACGGCACGCGGTGTTCCCAAGCGGTCACCCATCCAAGTACTGACCGCGCCCAATGCTGCTTAACTTCAGTGATCAGACGAGAACTGGTGTTTTCAGCATGGTATGGTCGTTGGCTGATAATAAAATCGCTCGTAAATCAAAAAAAGGGAAAACGGAGCCAGCAGATATGACCGCATGACATGAAGTTATAAAATTCGGAAATAAACATTTATGGAATAAAAAAAATATTTGAGGTGCCGAAAATTCGTGTTAGCAGCTCACATTTTTTTCCACTCGTGGGTATTGATGAGTTCAGGACATTTGTTGATATAGATAAAGATCCTAACACCAAAAAAAAAAAGCAAATTGCGTTTGGAGTGTAGTCCTCTATTCAATATTTAACAATTATTAATTGATAGACTTGGCAACCGGTTAGAGTGACAACTACTTGATGTTGGACCTGATAACTATTAAAGTGACAAATATTAATTATTGAATCTGGCAAATGTTATAGTGTCAACTATTATAGTGTCAACTATTATAGTGACACCTATTATAGTGGCGACGATTATAGTGGCACCTATTTTAGTGACACCTATTATAGTGGCAACTATTATAATGGCAACGATTATAGTGGCAACTATTATAGTGACAACTATTATAGTGGCAACTATTATAGTGACAACTATTATAGTGGCAACTATTATAGTGACACCTATTATAGTGGCAACTATTATAGTGACAACTCTTATAGTGACAACTATTATAGTGACAACTATTATAGTGACAACTATTATAGTGACAACTATTATAGTGGTCACTAATATAGTAACCACTATAATAGTGAAAACTATTATAGTGACCACTATAATAGTGAAAATTGTTATAGTGACAACTATTATAGTGACCACTATAATAGTGAAAATTATTATAGTGACGACTATTACAGTGGCACCTATTATAGTAACAAATATTAATTGTTGAACCTGGCAACTATTATAGTGACAACTATTAATTGTTGAACCTGACAACTCTTAAAGTGATAAGTATTCATTTTTGAAGTTTTCAATTATTAATTCTTGATTCCGGGAACTATTAAGTAACAACTATGATTGTTCTTTGCTAGCAGATGCTAGGGAGCGTAGCGACTTTTTTCGAAAATTACAAAGTCGAATCAAATTCGAACATATTTTTGATTTTTTTTTTTACATTACCACAAACAAAGGCGTCGACCTACTTCACATGTTTGCTAAATTTCAACCCGATTGTTAAAGCAGTTCTTGAGATATGTAAGTTTGAATTTTTTAAGTGACAGCCACACGCACACACACACGCACATCCATCCATACATTTTTTCCAAACCACTATTCTCGACGTTTTACACCATTTTGAGTGTACTGACATAAAAAAATCGAGAAAAAATTTTTGCACGAAAACAAAGCTTCCTCTATAAGCACGCAAAGAAAAACACAACTACAGACGGCGCCTAGCGCAAATATCCTGATGGAAGATAAAGCCCGCAATGACTGATTAGATCTTCATCAGTAATAGAAACAAATTCACCATAGTGAGTAAGTAGTCTTCTATTCAAGCGATAGGAGATGTCTAAAATGATCGTGCCTGAGGCACAAATCGTCGCTCGCCTAAAGCTACTTGGCTAATTGCCTAATTGCCCGTCGCATTGGAAGCCCCGCTGACGAGCCGAGTTAGTATTCGATTAGGGAGCTCGTAAAGCGCTATACAAAGACGAGGAGAGCTGGCGTCTCGAATCACTGCCAAAACAGACTCATTGACAATCGATAGTCGTTCGTACGATCAACCGCTATCACAGGTCCCACGACGAACCTATTAAACCTTGGTTGTTGCAATTGAACCTGTACAGCTGTACCGTCCGTACCATTTACGCGACGCGAATGTTAATTTACGCGATAAGATAAAATCAATTTTGTACAGTAAAAAAATCTTTCGGCCCGAACAAGTATAATCGAAGTTTTTATGCACAAGTGGTAAATAATAATTTAGGTGGCTTGATGCTTTGATTTAAGCCTTAATTAATTTTTTTAATTAACGATGCTATTTAAACGTTTTCACTTTTGGTCTCAGCTGTTTTCAGTTTGGAATATAGGACAGAAAAAAGGTTTTTTTAAAAGGGTTAAATATATGACTTGAAAACATTAGTGAAGACCTAAATTTGATATTTTAAAGAAAAAAAATTTGTGTTGGATTTCCCGACCGGAAGTCGGATCTGTGAATTTTGGAATCGGAAATGGACAAAAGTCACACTTTTTAAAAAATCAACATAAAAAGGGTGTTTTCTGTGGTAGAATATGCGACTTGGGAACGATAGTGAAAGCCAAAAATCGATATATTCAAAAGAAAAAAAATTGGGTTATTTTTCCGTCCTGAAGTCGGATCTACGAATTCTGCAATCAGAAATGGACAAAAGTCACTTTTTTTCAAACTCAACATAAAAAAGGTTGAAAAAGGTGTTTTCTGTGGTCGAATATGCGATTTGAGAACAATAGTGAAGGCCAAACTTTGATATTTTAAAAAGAAAAAAATTTGGGTTGGATTTTCTATCCTGAAGTCGGATCTGTGAATTTTCGAATCAGAAACGGACAAAAGTAACTTTTTTTCAAAATCAACATAAAAGAGGTTGAAACGGGTATTTTCTGTGATGGAATATGCGACTTGAGAATAGTAGTGAAGGCTAAAATTTGATATTATAAAAAGAAAAAAAAATTGGCTTGGATTTTCTGACCTGAAGTCGGATCTGTGAATTTTGGAATCAGAAACGGACAAAAGTCACATTTTTTAAAAATCAACATAAAAAAGGTGTTTTCTGTGGTAGAATGTGCGACTTGAGAACGACAGTGAAGGCCAAAATTCGATATCTTAAAGAAATAAAATTTGTGTTGGATTTTTTGACCGGAAGTCGGATCTGTGAAATCCGGAATCAGAAATCAGACAAAGGTAACTTTTTTTTAAAAATCAACATAAAGAGGGTTGAAACGGGTGTTTTCTGTGGTAGAATATGTGACTTGAGAATAATAGTGAATGCCAAAATTCGATATTTAAAAAAAAAACAAAATTTGGGTTGGATTTTCAGACCTCAAATCGGATCTGTGAATTCTGGAATCAAAAACGGACAAAAGTCATTTTTTTTTCAAAACTACATAAAAAGAGTTGAAACTGGAGTTTTACGTGGTGGAATATGCGACTTGAGAACAATAGTGAAGGCCAAAATTTGGTATTATAAAAAGAAAAAAAAATTGGGTTGGATTTTCTGACCTGAAGTCGGATCTACGAATTTTGGAATCAAAAACAGACAAACGTCACGTTTTTTTTTAAATTACAATAAAAAGATTTGAAACGGGTGTTTTCGGTGGTAGCATATGTGACTTGAGAACGATGGTGAAGGTCAAAACTCGATATATTCAAAGGAAACAAATTTAGGTTGAATTTTTCGACCGGAAGTCGGATTGTGAATTCTGGAAGCAGAATCGAACAAATATCACACTTTTTGAAAATGACAGTAAAATTTTTTGACCTGGGTGCTTTTTTTGTGTTTTACAGCTCGAATGCCCTTGAAAATAAATTTAGTCAGAAAAATAAATACATAAATCAATAATTGGTTATAAGTCCACCTTAATTAAAATAATAAATAAATAAAAACAATATTTTTAAACAGTATAGAGTTTAATCATTGCCAATATCTACGGTTGCTGATTTTCCATTGAAAATGTAACTGTGCGATGGGGTGTTGATGAGTTTACGAACGACAAGATTATCCCAATTATGTACAAAAGTCGTCGCTCCGGGCGCGTCGATTAACTACCTAAGAGCCACGCGAAACAATGCAAGCTGGGGGTTAATTAAGTCAGTGATAGATAAGCTTCGGTGATGTTTTAATGTGGCGCGCGGTTTTCCTCGTTCGTCGTACAACCACCGTGAAGAGGTTGTGAGCTCCTTGGCAGCAGGAGCTCCGAGGTGCACCGACCGAGCTCTTGGCATGCGAACGATTTCCCGCTCGGCTCGAGATGGTCCCGCTCCGGTTAACCACTTCTGCTTATACTATATTATCTACCTACGCTTCTTCTCTCGGCAGTATATCCGTCGCGCTTGACCTTGTTATGCCACCAATCGTGGCATCGTGTCTCCGACCTTCTTTCAATATCTAATGGATTGTTGATTAAGGGAAGGAAAGAAATCAGCTCCAAATCCGTGATACTCATTGATGTATATCTCCCTCATTTGCTTGTTTGTATTATATTAAATAATTAATAAAGAAATTGGGTAAATAAAAAGCTGCAAAGTTGAAGAACTTTGCAAATTGTTCCCTCATTTTGTTGTTTGTATTATATAAAATAATTAATAAAGAAATTTGGTAAATAAAAAACTGCAAAGTTGAAGAACTTTGCAAATTGCTTCCTCATTTGGTTGTTTGTATTATATAAAATAATTAATACAGAAATTGGGTAAATAAAAAACTGCAGAGTTGAAGAACTTTGCAAATTGTTCCCTCATTTGGTTGTTTGTATTATATGAAATAATTAATAAAGAAATTGGGTAAATAAAAAATTGTGACATAATTGGGTAAATAAAAAGCTGCAAAGTTGAAGAACTTTGCAAATTGCTCCCTCATTTGTTTGTTTGTATTATATTAAATAATTAATAAAGAAATTGGGTAATTAAAAAATTATGATATAATTTGGTAAATAAAAAGCTGCAAAGTTGAAGAACTTTGCAAATTGTTCCCTCATTTTGTTGTTTGTATTATATAAAATAATTAATAAAGAAATTTGGTAAATAAAAAACTGCAAAGTTGAAGAACTTTGCAAATTGCTTCCTCATTTGTTTGTTTTTATTATATGAAATAATTAATAAAGAAATTGGGTAAATAAAAAGCTGCAAAGTTGAAGAACTTTGCAAATTGTTCCCTCATTTGGTTGTTTGTATTATATGAAATAATTAATAAAGAAATTGGGTAAATAAAAAATTGTGACATAATTGGGTAAATAAAAAGCTGCAAAGTTGAAGAACTTTGCAAATTGCTCCCTCATTTGTTTGTTTGTATTATATTAAATAATTAATAAAGAAATTGGGTAATTAAAAAATTGTGATATAATTTGGTAAATAAAAAGCTGCAAAGTTGAAGAACTTTGCAAATTGTTCCCTCATTTGATTGTTTGTATTATATAAAATAATTAATAAAGAAATTTGGTAAATAAAAAACTGCAAAGTTGAAGAACTTTGCAAATTGCTTCCTCATTTGGTTGTTTGTATTATATGAAATAATTAATAAAGAAATTGGGTAAATAAAAAGCTGCAAAGTTGAAGAACTTTGCAAATTGTTCCCTCATTTGGTTGTTTGTATTATATGAAATAATTAATAAAGAAATTGGGTAAATAAAAAATTGTGACATAATTGGGTAAATAAAAAGCTGCAAAGTTGAAGAACTTTGCAAATTGCTCCCTCATTTGTTTGTTTGTATTATATTAAATAATTAATAAAGAAATTGGGTAATTAAAAAATTGTGATATAATTTGGTAAATAAAAAGCTGCAAAGTTGAAGAACTTTGCAAATTGTTCCCTCATTTGATTGTTTGTATTATATAAAATAATTAATAAATCAATTTGGTAAATAAAAAACTGCAAAGTTGAAGAACTTTGCAAATTGCTTCCTCATTTGGTTGTTTGTATTATATGAAATAATTAATAAAGAAATTGGGTAAATAAAAAGCTGCAAAGTTGAAGAACTTTGCAAATTGTTCCCTCATTTTGTTGTTTGTATTATATAAAATAATTAATAAAGAAATTTGGTAAATAAAAAACTGCAAAGTTGAAGAACTTTGCAAATTGCTTCCTCATTTGTTTGTTTGTATTATATGAAATAATTAATAAAGAAATTGGGTAAATAAAAAGCTGCAAAGTTGAAGAACTTTGCAAATTGTTCCCTCATTTGGTTGTTTGTATTATATGAAATAATTAATAAAGTAATTGGGTAATTAAAAAATTGTGATATAATTGTGTAAATAAAAAACTGCAAAGTTGAAGAACGTTGCAAATTGTTCCCTGATTTGTTTGTTTGTATTATATGAAATAATTAATAAAGAAATTGGGTAAATAAAAAATTGTGATATAATTGTGTAAATAAAAAGCTGCAAAGTTGAAGAACTTTGCAAATTGCTTCCTCATTTGGTTGTTTGTATTATATGAAATAATTAATAAAGAAATTGAGTAAATAAACAAAGGTAATATAATTAGGTAAATAAAAAGCTGCGAAGTTGAAGAACTTTTCAAATAGCTTCTTCATTGTTTTTCGTTTTTTTTTGTTTCCTCTATGAGGAAGCAAAAAATTGTGAAATTATATGCGAATGATTATCATGATTATTTCACTGTTTTTTTTTATTTAACCAATAAAAAAAATTAAACTCATTTTTATCATTCCGGAATTTTTTCAAATTCTTATAAAATTATTTTTATTTCATCGCTTTTAATTCTAACGGTTTATTACACCCAGAAAAAACGGTCTGATGGTTTTATTTGAATAAAATACGGGATCAATTAGAAATTCATAAAATTTTATTCCGATCAAATTAAATCCATTTGAAATCAACATTATTTAGTTGAATGAAATATATTCTATTGGATCGAAATAAAATTCTTTTATGCTAGCGTGTGAAGAAAAAAATTATTTAATTACCAGCCTAATAGGATTTTATTTCGATGAAACAGAATTTATAGCACACAAAAATAAATCGTATTAATTTCAAATAAAATTTCATTTATTTATCGAAAGTAAAAATTCCGAAACATAACGTTAAATATTCCAACATATATTTCCGGAACCAAAAGTATTTTTGATACAACGAAAACTCATGTGATTTAACGATATTTAATAACGCAACTGTCCATGACTCTGCATTTTACAGGCTCTGATAATTTCGGTAATTAAAAATAATTCAGTAAGAGTTTAAACCACTGTGAAATTTTTTTGGTTGTGAGCTTTCAGCGTCGGAATTCAATTTCACAAAATTAATTTACTTCCGCTGGGCTAAATTCCAATTTGCCGCAATCACGCACTGATTGCATATTATTCAGTGGCATAACGTTCAAGCCCACAATTGATTAATTGAATTCCATACGAAAAATAAATTAATAGGGATAGTGCGGCTCATCATCAGAATGTTCTTTTTTTTTTTTTTTTTTTTAATTTCCATTATTATTACTCCGACTTCGACTCTCCCTTCCGGCGCCGTTAAAATGGGTTAATTAGTGTGTTAAAAAAACTGAATGCTCTCTACGGGTTTCATTTCGTAGCGCAGGCGCAGTGACTATCGTTCATCTGCTTGTATCTTCGTTTTTTTCTTTTTTTTACTTTACATTATTCGCATCTGCATCTTTGAATTTCAGACAAGCGTAACGAGGTCTTCTGCTCTGGCACTTAATTAGAAAATTAGGTGTAAACGCTTTTAGAGTTTCGGATGCGCTTGTAACATCGAATACGTTTCTAATTACTTCAACTTTTTCAACGCATTAACGCTGAGCATTGATGGACCAACAGAGTCGTCCTTATTTATTTACATCGAGTCTGCATTCACTTTTTTAATACACTTAATTATTTTTAAACAGTGAAAATAAACATCGTTTTTTTTGCAATTGCAGAAAAAGATGCAAAACTGAGAATTAATGAGAAATATAATTTTTTATTGAAAGAATAATTACCCTATAATTATTTTCGTTTCTTTTGTAGTTATTCCAATTAAAAACGTTAATATTTTTGTAATTTGAAGTGAATTAAAAAAAATTATAAGATAAATTCAGAGGAGGAAAGATGGCGGCGTAGCGGCAAGTCGGGTTGGAACGAGCTCCGGTGGTTTTTGGCTCTTGCGGATGGCCTAGTGGAAATTGAAGGTTGAAAAGCGATGGAAAGAGTGTGTAAGTGTTGCGGATGCAATGGACCTGTTAGCAGCGTGTGGTGCATCGAACTTTTTGAGTTTTCATCGTTTTGACGGAAACGGCAGGTGGTGGAGGTTAGTAGAGGAAGAGCGGGACAAGATGGTCGCCGGAGAAGAAAAAGTCGTTGGGAGAGAAGGCACGGAGGCAGTAAAGGCGCCCGAAGCGATTGAGTGTGAGCCGCGAGTGACAGATGGCGCGGTGGTTGAAGGCCCGGTATTGTTTTCGAACTTTATAACGAGGCATTTATTCACTCAGTTTCTGTATATATGTCACTTGGGAGGGGGAAAGATGGTGGTGTAACGACCGGTCGGTTTGAGACGAGTTTTCATGGTTTTATATTTTTTGCGATCGTTCAAGTGCAAATGGAAAGTAGACTTAAGGTGGAAAAATACTGATGGCAAGGAACTGTTGGCAAGGTGGGAAGCATTGTGCATTTTTTAAGGTCACATCGTGTGGTAAAATCGATTTGTAGTGGAAGTTACTACACGGAAAAAAAAGATTAGTTGCCATAACCAAGAAATGAGTTGACACAACCAATCGATTATTCTATTTCCCTAGCAACTCAAATGGTAATACCGACGATTCGAATGATAATACCGACAATTCGAATGGTAGTCCCAACGATTGGATTATTGAATTAGTTAAGCTAACTAATCCAATCGAGAACTAATCGTGAATAGTTGAGGTTACTATTCGATATGGTTGAGGCAATTAGTTTTTTAGACATTGTGTACAGCAAATCGAAAACGTACTTGCCGCAACCAAACTTTTTTTTCCTTATAAAGTGAAGGCGGGACAAGATGGTCGCGGGCAATGAATAAGTAGCTGGAAGAGAAGGAGTTGAGGCAGTAAGATGATCGAAGAAAGTGGGTATATGGCGTCAGCGACAGATGGCGCTGTTGCTGGAAGATCGGTGTGTCGTTGACGGCTATTTCGACGGTTATGACGGAAATTCGAGGCACGGGGAAATGGGCTGAAGACGACGTGACGGCGCGAGAGCGAGTGGTCACGAAATGACTGAAGAACAGAATGCAAAGAAGAAGAGGCGTGAAGGGAAAGTGTCAATATGGGGCATCACACCGTGGGCAAAGGTGCGGGTTAAGTGAAGGAAGAGAGGGAATTTTTAGTGGGAATAAGAGGAATGTGGAGTGGAAGAATGAATGTTTTGAATTGTCAAGATATTCGGGTGTTTGATGAGGGAGGAGCTGTGGTTTATATCAAAGTTGGTTTTTAATACTGAGAGAAGTGGCGAAAATTGTAAAGAGTGATGCAAAGGTGAGAATGGGAGAGGCGCAGGGGAATGTTAAAGGGTTTGATTATGGGGAGTCATATATCGCGGGGAGGAGTGATGGAGGACGATTTGGAAGTAGGAATAGGGAGGAAATAGAAGGAGGTTATGATGGTTGGAAAGTATTAGGTTGGTTGGTTGCGATGGTTTGAAATTGATTACTGGGGAGGTGGTGGAGAAGTATCGGGATGCGAGAGATGGAGAGAAATGTTGTGGGAAAGTTGTGCAAAAGGGAAGGCATGTACTAAACCTTATAAACCGCGCGCGTCAGGATTGTTTATGAACTAGACACAAGGTGTCTCAGGGTTGGGTTTGGTGTACACTGTAAAGGAAGGTTGTGGCAATAATTGGAATATTGGTACAGGAAGTTGTTTTGGAGTGGAGACTGGGTTGTAATGTAATATGGAATGTATCCAAATTGATATGTAAGAGAAGCAGAAGGGAGGATGTAAAAGGCAAGGAGCCATACGTGTGTGGAAATAAACTACTACTACTATAAGATGAATTCGAAAGGCTTGTAAAAAAAATTGAAGGTCCGCAATCATGTCCGATTATTATATATTGAAACAATAATTATTTATTTACATCGAGTCTGCATTCACTTTTTAAATATATTTAATTATTTCTAAACAGTAAAAATAAACATCGTTTTTTTGCACTTGCAAAAAAAGATGCAAAACCGAGAAATAATGAGAAATATAATTATTAACTGAAACAATAATTATCCTATAATTATTTTCGTTTCTTTTGTAGTTATTTCCAATTTATTAAGTGAAACGTTAACACTTTTATAATTTGAAGTGACTTAAAAAAATAATAATATAAATTCGAACGGATTCACAAAAATAAAAAAATGTGTCGCAATCCTGTTCGAGATTTCTATTGTAGCTTTGCAAAGATGTTAAACACGAACTAATCGTGGGAGTTGCAAAAAGAAATTGAGAGGCAAAAAGAACTATGCTACACCGCATAGTTATCGAGTGTATTGAGGCTTCGGGACATCGGAATTTCAAATAAATTGAGCGTCTCAGTAACGTCTGGTATTGTTGTATGATCCTCTCGTCCATCTCCCTTTCGTGCTACCAACTCGTCGACCTTTCTTATTGTCGATTTTTTTTCTTTCTGTTACGGTGATGGTGGTGGGCATCAGTGGATCGATCGCCTTTTCATTAGCGAGCGTTCGAGCGCGACTGCGCTACGTAAATAGGAGAAACTACTCGGCGATGCGCCTCTTTACTCTGGAATTCTATCTTTGATCCTCGATGATTCGAACGTTAGATACGCGTTTGCGTCACTTAAAATAGGCTCGTCAACGACGCCCACGTATTCTTCCTACATGAAAAAAAGTCACGTACTTTTTCTAAATAAAAAAATAGCAATTTTTCTTTTCCTTTAGCTTTTTTACAATGAACCTTATTTTTTTAAATCCCAATTTTTTTTTCTCATTTGCTTTTTTATTTTCTAATAGCATAAATAATTATCTCTCAAACGTCTAATTGTGAAACCCGACTGTGAAATTCAATTGTTCATTTCGCCTTATAAATAAAGGTTCGACATATATGTTTGAAAATGAGTTGGCTATGGAGGATAAACGGATGTTTTGCCGAATTTTTTATTGTTTGCAATGGTATTTCTGAATTTTGATCTACATTTGTAATTCTACACATGGCGTACGTGTTGCGTATCGAACGTACGTGCGTCAGACGAAAGTAGGCGAGTGTCAATTTTTTTCTTTCTTGTAATAGTTCCTATCGACATTCGAGAAATTCGCTTAAATTTCTCGTTAGAGAGTACTAAACGCGGCGTGCGTGGGCCACTGCGAGATGGAAAGCAAAGTCTCTCTCGTGCTTCTTTTTTGCGAGCATCTATGACCGTGACGCCTGATAATTAAGGCCGAAGAATAAATACAAATTGTCGGTGTTTATGGGGAGGAGGAGCAGGATTCACGGTAGCTTCCGGTGTCTCTCTCTCACTTCTGCCACAACGCAAAGACTTTCCCCGATCGCGCATCTCAGAGGGAGAAGAAGTTGCTCGGCGCGTCCTTCGTCTACCGGTTACGCTTGTCGCGGCGGTGTCAAGCCAATCGGTCCGGCAGCGCATTTGCATCTCTGCCATTTATCACTCTAGCAAATCATAGGTCCACCAGATGATATAACTCTACCAGATCACAAGTCTACTAGATTATAACGCTACAGATAACAACTCTACTAGATTATAACTCTACTAGATTATAACTCTACAGTTCACAACTCTACTAGATTATAACTCTACAGTTCACAACTCTACTAGATTATAACTCTACCAGATCACAACTCTACCAGATCACAACTCTACCAGATCACAACTCTACCAGACTACAACTCTACCAGATCATAACTCTACCAGATCACAACTCTACCAGATCACAACTCTACCACATCAAAACTTTACCAGATCGCAACTCTACCAGATTGCAACTCTAGCAGATCACAACTCTACCAGATGACAACTCTACCAGATCGCAACTCTACCAGATCACAACTCTACCAGATTACAACTCTACCAGATCACAACTCTACCAGATCACAACTCTACCACATCACAATTTTACCAGATCGTAACTCTACCAGATCGCAACTCTACCAGATTGCAACCCTAGCAGAACTCAACGGCACCAGATCGCAACTCTACCAGATCTCAACTCTACCAGATCGCAACTCTACCAGATCGCAGCTCTACTAGATCACGACTCTACCAGATCGCAACTCTACCCGATCGCAACTCTACCAGATCACAACTCGACCCGATCGTAACTCTACCAGATCACAACTCTACCAGACCACAACTCTACTAGATCACAACTCTACTAGATTATATCTCTACCAGATCACAACTCTACCCGATCACAACTCTACCAGATTACAATTCTACCAGATTATAACTCTACCAGATCACAACTCTACCAGATCGCAACTCTACCAGATCACAACTCTATCAGATAACAACTCTACCAAATCACAATCCTACCAAATCACAACTCTACCAGATCGTAACTCTACCAGATTACAACTCTACCAGATCACAACTCTACCAGATCACAACTCTACCACATCACAATTTTACCAGATCGTAATTCTACCAGATCGCAACTCTACCAGGTTGCAACCCTAGCAGAACTCAACTCCACCAGATCGCAACTCTACCAGATCTCAACTCTACCAGATCTCAACTCTACCAGATCGCAACTCTACCAGATCGCAGCTCTACCAGATCACAACTCGACCCGATCGTAACTCTACCAGATCACAACTCTACCAGACCACAGCTCTACCAGATCACAACTCTACTAGATCACAACTCTACTAGATTATAACTCTACCAGACCACAGCTCTACCAGATCACAACTCTACTAGATCACAACTCTACTAGATTATAACTCTACCAGATCACAACTCTACCCGATCACAACTCTACCAGATTACAATTCTACCAGATTATAACTCTACCAGATCACAACTCTACCAGATCACAACTCTACCAGATCGCAACTCTACCAGATCGCAACTCTACCAGATCACAACTCTATCAGATAACAACTCTACCAAATCACAATCCTACCAAATCACAACTCTACCAGATCACAACTCTACCAGATTATAAGTCTACCAGATCATAACTCTACCAGATTATAAGTCTACCAGATCATAACTCTACTAGATTATAACTCTACCAGATTATTTCTTTTTTACCTACTATCATGATTACTATTTTTCTTTGAACGTTGAATGCGTAAATGTGACGAAGATCATCGTTGCGACCTTCAACGATCAGCCACGCTTGACGCTGCGCTACCAAGTGAAACGCTCCGTTTCGCAGCCTCGAATAGGTTTTTTGTTTCATCGCACGCTTTTTGGGATAAATCGTTAATTGGACAACGAATAATTTGCCTTGATTACGTGTATCTTGATATTCAGCGGTAGCATAACTTCGCGGAATTGGTAGTGCAACATGCCCCATCCACATTATAACCAATTTGAAGTGCATCTAATGTGATGCATGCGCTCGAGGCAGTCAAGCCGATGATCGATACCTCGAGCTGTAGCTAGTGCGAATCGCACATCTGCTACTTTCTTGATGAATTCGAGATTGGATCAGATAGTCAAGCACGTCCCGTTACCATCACACACCCCTTATGGAAAATTGAGTGTTTAATTTTTTTTTAATTTAAAAACGAAACAGAGTTATTTTTTTTAAAGATAAATAATACATTTTCAGTTTCGGGAATTTTTTTGTACTCTCTGACATACAATTGAGTTGGATATGCGAATAATAAATTACAATAAATTCTAACCAATTGATTTTTTTTTCATAATTAACAAATATATTTTCTGTCTATATACATACATTTTTATTCTCTAATAGAATACGCAAATAATAAATTACAATAAATTTCAACAAATCTTTTTTTTCTTAATTACCAAATACATTTTCTCTCTATATAGGAATTTTTTTATTCTCTAATAAGATATGCAAATAATAGATTACAATAAATTTCAACAAATCGGTTTTTTTCTGAATTATCAAATACATTTTCTGTCTATATACATAAATTGCTATTCTCTAAGAATAATATTTATTCTTTAAGAGGATATAAATTAGAATATAAATTACAATAAATTTTCGCAAATCTTTTTTTTTTCCATAATTACCAAATCCATTTTCCCTCTATAAACATACACTTTTATTCTCTGATAAGATTTCCAATACCGATCGACCGTAATTTCTTTAGTTGGTCAGGGAAAAGAAAATAGGGCAGTTAAAACAGCCGCGACCACCCCCTTAACGCGCTAACGCAATATTACGCGGCTGACAGTTCTCGGTCATTGATCATAGTTCGATCGTCTGTGAAACTTTCGACCGGTTTGTAGTACACACGTTTGATTGTAAATATTGCTTGTCTTGCTTTGCGTATTACACAGATTCGTGATTTTTTCTTTTTTGCCAGGGAAAAGGAGAAGAAAAGAAAAAAAAATGGTTAGAATTGTGACGAGAAACGCCCATGTTATGATCAATGGTAGGAATGGGACCGATATATGATTGTCAGAGATTTGTCACGCTCCAGGGCAAAATAGTGTGTGAATAGAAATGCCTTTCTTACTTTTGCAATTTCTACATACGTTAACGGGGCCCAAATGCTTCGTCACGGTCTCAACGAAATATATATCCCGAGTTTTCGGCGCTCATCGATACTATAAAATATGTTATACCGTTTGCGGATCTCATTCGTACAGCTAATTTAGATCTATTCTTGTTACAGAAGCGAAATCGATTGACCCACTATTCGATCGGTCCAGCCTCTTTGACATGCTCGTTACATTTTCTATATACAACGTGTGTTTTGTTGTCCGAGTGAATGATTGAAATTTCGAAAGTATATGTACAGAAAATATAACACAATCGGTAACGCGTAACGAGTCACTTTACAGTTACTGTCATTATTACAATTTTTTTTCTTTTTTCAAATAATATTGCACAAGTGATCCTGAAATAATTAGCAATTGATCGGTAAATTTATCATTTTTTTAAACTCAACGATACGCAGTTTTTGTCTTAACGATTTATTAAACAGATTATTTGACTTTTGTGAACGAATCAACGTCACACAAAATTCATTTATATGGACTGAAATTTCTTGATGAATGAATTAAAAAAGAAAAGTGGTAAGAAATTTCAAAAGTATATGTACAGAAAATATAACACAATCGGTAACGCGTAACGAGTCACTTTACAGTTACTGTCATTATTACAATTTTTTTTTCTTTTTTCAAATAATATTGCACAAGTTATCCTGAAATAATTAGAAATTGATTGGCAAATTTATCATTTTTTAAAACTCAACGATACGCAGTTTTAGTCTTAACGATTTATTAAAGAGATTATTTGCCTTTTGTGAACGAATCAACGTCACACAAAATTCATTTATATGGACTGAAACATCTTGATGAATGAATTAAAAAAGAAAAGTGGTAAGAAATTTCGAAAGTATATGTACAGAAAATATAACACAATCGGTAACGCGTAACGAGTCACTTTACAGTTACTGTCATTATTACAATTTTTTTTTCTTTTTTCAAATAATATTGCATAAGTGATCCTGAAATAATTAGCAATTGATTGGTAAATTTATCATTTTTTAAAACTCAACGATATGCAGTTTTAGTCTTAACGATTTATTAAAGAGATTATTTGACGTTTGTGAACGAATCGACGTCACACAAAATTCATTTATATGGACTGAAACATCTTGATGAATGAATTAAAAAAGAAAAGTGGTAAGAAATTTCGAAAGTATATGTACAGAAATTACAACACAATCGGTAACGCGTAACGAGTCACTTTACTGTTACTGTTATTATTACAATTTTTTTTCTTTTTTCAAATAATATTGCACAAGTGATCCTGAAATAATTAGCAATTGATTGGCAAATTTATCATTTTTTAAAACCCAACGATACGCAGTTTTAGTCTTAACGATTTATTAAAGAGATTATTTGACTTTTGTGAACGAATCAACGTCACACAAAATTCATTTATATGGACTGAAACTTCTTGATGAATGAATTAAAAAAGAAAAGTGGTAAGAAATTTCGAAAGTATATGTACAGAAAATATAACACAATCGGTAACGCGTAACGAGTCACTTTACAGTTACTGTCATTATTACAATTTTTTTTTCTTTTTTCAAATAATATTGCACAAGTTATCTTGAAATAATTAGAAATTGATTGGCAAATTTATCATTTTTTAAAACTCAACGATACGCAGTTTTAGTCTTAACGATTTATTAAAGAGATTATTTGCCTTTTGTGAACGAATCAACGTCACACAAAATTCATTTATATGGACTGAAACATCTTGATGAATGAATTAAAAAAGAAAAGTGGTAAGAAATTTCGAAAGTATATGTACAGAAATTACAACACAATCGGTAACGCGTAACGAGTCACTTTACTGTTACTGTTATTATTACAATTTTTTTTCTTTTTTCAAATAATATTGCACAAGTGATCCTGGAATAATTAGCAATTGATTGGTAAATTTATCATTTTTTAAAACTCAACGATACGCAGTTTTAGTCTTAACGATTTATTAAAGAGATTATTTGACTTTTGTGAACAAATCGACGTCACAAAAAATTCATTTATATGGACTGAAACTTCTTGATGAATGAGTTAAAAAAGAAAAGTGGTAAGAAATTTCGAAAGTATATGTACAGAAAATATAACACAATCGGTAACGCGTAACGAGTCACTTTACAGTTACTGTCATTATTACAATTTTTTTTTCTTTTTTCAAATAATATTGCACAAGTTATCCTGAAATAATTAGAAATTGATTGGCAAATTTATCATTTTTTAAAACTCAACGATACGCAGTTTTAGTCTTAACGATTTATTAAAGAGATTATTTGACTTTTGTGAACGAATCAACGTCACACAAAATTCATTTATATGGACTGCAACTTCTTGATGAATGAATTAAAAAAGAAAAGTGGTAAGAAATTTCGAAAGTATATGTACAGAAAATATAACACAATCGGTAACGCGTAACGAGTCACTTTACAGTTACTGTCATTAATACAATTTTTTTTTCTTTTTTCAAATAATATTGCACAAGTTATCCTGAAATAATTAGAAATTGATTGGCAAATTTATCATTTCTTAAAACTCAACGATACGCAGTTTTAGTCTTAACGATTTATTAAAGAGATTATTTGACTTTTGTGAACGAATCAACGTCACACAAAATTCATTTATATGGACTGAAACTTCTTGATGAATGAATTAAAAAAGAAAAGTGGTAAGAAATTTCGAAAGTATATGTACAGAAAATTTAACACAATCGGTAACGCGTAACGAGTCACTTTACAGTTACTGTCGATATTACAATTTTTTTTTCTTTTTTCAAATAATATTGCACAAGTGATACTGAAATAGTTAGCAATTGATTGGTAAATTTATCATTTTTTTAAACTCAACGATACGCAGTTTTTGTCTTAACGATTTATTAAACAGATTATTTGACTTTTGTGAACGAATCAACGTCACACAAAATTCATTTATATGGACTGAAACTTCTTGATGAATGAGTTAAAAAAGAAAAGTGGTAAGAAATTTCGAAAGTATATGTACAGAAAATATAACACAATCGGTAACGCGTAACGAGTCACTTTACAGTTACTGTCGATATTACAATTTTTTTTTCTTTTTTCAAATAATATTGCACAAGTGATACTGAAATAGTTAGCAATTGATTGGTAAATTTATCATTTTTTAAAATTCAACGATACGCAGTTTTAGTGTTAACGATTTATTAAAGAGATTATTTGACTTTTGTGAACGAATCGACGTCACACAAAGTTCATTTATATGGACTGAAACTTCTTGATGAATGAATTAAAAAAGAAAAGTGGTAAGAAATTTCGAAAGTATATGTACAGAAAATATAACACAATCGGTAACGCGTAACGAGTCACTTTACAGTTACTGTCATTATTACAATTTTTTTTCTTTTTTCAAATAATATTGCACAAGTGATACTGAAATAATTAGAAATTGATTGGCAAATTTATCATTTTTTAAAACTCAACGATACGCAGTTTTAGTCTTAACGATTTATTAAAGAGATTATTTGACTTTTGTGAACGAATCAACGTCACACAAAATTCATTTATATGGACTGAAACTTCTTGATGAATGAATTAAAAAAGAAAAGTGGTAAGAAATTTCGAAAGTATATGTACAGAAAATATAACACAATCGGTAACGCGTAACGATTCACTTTACAGTTACTGTAATTATTTCAATTTTTTTTCTTTTTTCAAATAATATTGCACAAGTGATCCTGAAATAATTAGCAATTGATTGGCAAATTTATCATTTTTTAAAACTCAACGATACGCAGTTTTAGTCTTAACGATTTATTAAAGCGATTATTTGACTTTTGTGAACGAATCGACGTCACAAAAAATTCATTTATATGGACTGAAACTTCTTGATGAATGAATTAAAAAAGAAAAATGGTAAAAAATTTCCAAAGTATATGTACAGAAAATATAACACAATCGGTAACGCGTAACGAGTCACTTTACAGTTAGTGTCATTATTACAATTTTTTTTTCTTTTTTCAAATAATATTGCACAAGTGATCCTGAAATAATTAGCAATTGATTGGCAAATTTATCATTTTTTAAAACTCAACGATACGCAGTTTTAGTCTTAACGATTTATTAAAGAGATTATTTGACTTTTGTGAACGAATCAACGTCACACAAAATTCATTTATATGGACTGAAACTTCTTGATGAATGAGTTAAAAAAGAAAAGTGGTAAGAAATTTCGAAAGTATATGTACAGAAAATATAACACAATCGGTAACGCGTAACGAGTCACTTTACAGTTAGTGTCATTATTACAATTTTTTTTTTTTTTTTCAAATAATATTGCACAAGTGATCCTGAAATAATTAGCAATTGATTGGCAAATTTATCATTTTTTAAAACTCAACGATACGCAGTTTTAGTCTTAACGATTTATTAAAGAGATTATTTGACTTTTGTGAACGAATCAACGTCACACAAAATTCATTTATATGGACTGAAACTTCTTGATGAATGAGTTAAAAAAGAAAAGTGGTAAGAAATTTCCAAAGTATATGTACAGAAAATATAACACAATCGGTAACGCGTAACGAGTCACTTTACAGTTACTGTCATTATTACAATTTTTTTTCTTTTTTCAATTAATATTTCCCAAGTGATCCGGAAATAAGTAGCAATTGATTGGCAAATTTATCATTTTTAAAAACTCAACGATACGCAGTTCTAGTCTTAACGATTTATTGAACAGATTATTTGACTTTTGTGAAAGAATCGACGTCACACAAAATTCATTTATATGGACTGAAACTTCTTGATGAATGAATTAAAAAAGAAAAGTGGTAAGAAATTTCGAAAGTATATGTACAGAAAATATAACACAATCGGTAACGCGAAACGTGTCACTTTACTGTTACTGTCATTATTACAATTTTTTTTCTTTTTTCAAATAATATTGCACAAGTGATCCTGAAATAATTAGCAATTGATTGGTAAATTTATCATTTTTTAAAACTCAACGATACGCAGTTTTAGTCTTAACGATTTATTAAAGAGATTATTTGACTTTTGTGAACGAATCGACGTCACACAAAATTCATTTATATGGACTGAAACTTCTTGATGAATGAGTTAAAAAAGAAAAGTGGTAAGAAATTTCGAAAGTATATGTACAGAAAATATAACACAATCGGTAACGCGTAACGCGTCACTTTACAGCTACTGTCATTATTACAATTTTTTTTCTTTTTTCAAATAATATTGCACAAGTGATCCTGAAATAATTAGCAATTGATTGGCAAATTTATTATTTTTTAAAACTCAACGATACGCAGTTTTAGTCTTAACGATTTATTAAAGAGATTATTTGACTTTTGTGAACGAATCAACGTCACACAAAATTCATTTATATGGACTGAAATTTCTTGATGAATGAATTAAAAAAGAAAAGTGGTAACTGTTGTTACTTTCTCCACTCCTTTCTCATTCGTTTATGGCTAAATGGATTCAGGAATTCGTGTTTTAATATTTTAATGGAAGATTAAGAATTTCACACAATGTCGAGGAAATTTAGTATACGAATTCTGGAATTAATTTTGGAACTTGTTCATCTTTGGGACATCTAAAAAGTATTTCATGAAAAAGTTTTAATTTTTTTTTTCTACATTCTGTGAATTTTTTTTTCTCTCGTGCTTCACAATAGACAGATAATTTTGACACTATGTAAAAAATTCTTTGTTTCTAAATTAAGCAGTAACTAAAATCATGAGATATTTGTCGATTAATATTACTGATATGGACCTAACACTCTCACCTTAAAAAAGACAATACAAATATGTATACATAATTCAGAAGTTGCAACACAAACCTCAGTAAAGTTTCTCTAATAATAGACTCAGCGACTAGATTCCATCAGTGTTCAACACTGAGAAAACGGTTTCCACTGATATCTTTTCGCTTTGAAAAAAAAAAAAAAAAAATAAGAGCTACTTAACTATATGTTGATTTCTTTTTTTCCAGCCACTAATTTATTTTCCAGTGTTCACTACTCGGTGAAGCCATAACGTACAGTTATTAATTATAGAGGAGCATATGCCAGTGCCTTATACCCAAGTGCCCTCTTCTATGTAACAAGTGTTAGAGGGCTGCAGGCCTCATAAAAAAAAAAAAAAAAAAACAGAAAATAGAGCGATAAGCGTCGAGATAAAAATCGGAGGATACAATATAGGCTCGTTATATTTTTCCGCATGAGTCTTTGCGGTATTTAAGAGGTTAATACCACTTTTGAATTGTGGAAAAATCGATAGATTTTTTTTTTACGCTTAAACAATACTTTAGGATCATAAAATCAATATGCAGTTGGTCCTATAGTGAAATTTTTTTTTTAAGGTTTATTTATTATACAGATTTTTTTATTTTCAACTGTTGTGTGCAAAAAATGCAAATCTGATGTGACATTCCCCGAATTTGGTGCTCGTAAAACTTTAAATGTCTTTTTCTTGAAAACACTTTTTTTTCAAACTGGGAGGACGTATTACTTGAACACCGCTGCATGGATCGATTTGAAATTTTGATAGTAGCTTCACAATTACATTCTCTATCGAAGTACGCAGCCGTTTGTTGATTTGATGTAAACTTTTTTTTAAATAAATAATTTACTGATTTTTTTTTGAGAAAAAATCGATTCACTTTTTCAAAAGCGCATCATTTCTACAAAACTTGATTTAAAAAAAAATCCCTAGGTAGTTGCATAGCCAATAGTATATAGATTATACATTGTTTTGGTTTTTTGTTCCAGGTCTTATACTTTACGAGAAAACCGACCTCCCATGAAGGTGGTTTAAAAAAAAGATGATTTTCAAGATGGGCTCTGGCGCCGCCATTTTCTATCAAAATTATAATAAAATTTATTTTTTCATATTTCAATATGTGCTACATAAACCCTCTGAAAAGAAATCCTATTCCTTTTTTCATACTCCCAAAATAAATCTTCAAAGTTAGAACTTTTTTTCTGCCATGGACTAACAAGTATATATATAATAATTTAAAAAATATTTATATATAATACTTTTAAAAAACTCTAAATAAAAAAAATTGATCCATAAGAGTCGAGATTAAAGAAAGAATAAGAAAACATTTATATATAAAAAAAAAATTAATAAAAACAAAGAAATTAAAAATAGAGCAATAATAGTCGAGATAAAAATCAGAGGATACAATATAGGGTCGTTACGTTTTTCCGCCTAGGTGCTTACAGTATTTAACGCACGGAGAAAGAATAGTAAAATATGTATATATAAAAACAAAAAAAATTTAATAGAAATTTAAAAAATAAAAAATAGAGCGATAAAAATCGAGATTAAAATCGGAGGATACAATATAGGCTCGTTACATTTTTCTGCATGGGTGCTTGCGGTATTTAATGCACTAAGAAAGAATAAGAAAATATTTATATATAATGTAAAAAATAAAAAATTTAATAGAAATAAAAAAATAAATAAAAAAGCGATAAGAGTCGAGATTAAAATCGGAGGATAGAATATAGTCTTGTTACATTTTTCCTCGTGACTCCTTGCGGTATTTAACGCACGAAGAAAGAATAAGAAAATATTTATATATAATATTTTTTTTAAAATTAAAGTAAAAATAAAAAATAAAAAATAGAGCGATAAGAGTCGAGATTAAATTCGGAGGATACAATATAGGCTTGTTACATTTTTCCTCGTGAATCCTTGCGGTATTTAACGCACGAAGAAAGAATAAGAAAATATTTATATATAATATTTATAAAAAAAAAATTAAGTAAAAATAAAATATTTTAATAGAAATTTAAAAAATAAAAAATAGAGCGATATGATTCGAGATTAAAATCCAAGAATACAATATAGGCTCATTACATTTTTCCACGTGGGTTTTTGCGGTATTTAACGCATGAAGAAAAAATAAGAAAATATTTATATATTATATGGAAAAATTTTTTTTATAAACAATAAAAAAATAAAATAAACAAAGCGATAAGAGTCGAGATTAAAATCGGAGGATACAATATAGACTTGTTATATTTTGCCTCGTGAGTCCTTGCGGTATTTAACGCACGAAGAACGAATAAGAAAATATTTATATATAATATTTAAAAAATAAAAAATAAAGTAAAAATAAAATATTAAAAAATAGAGCGATAAGAGTCGAGATAAAAATCGGAGGATACAATATAGGCTTGTTACATTTTTCTTCGTGAGTCCTTGCGATATTTAACGCACGAAGAAAGAATAAGAAAATATTTATATATAATATTTTTTTTTAATTTAAGAAAAAATAAAAAAATAGAGCGATAAGAGTCGAGATTAAATTCGGAGGATACAATATAGGTTCGTTACATTTTTCCTCGTGGGTCCTTGCGGTATTTAACGCACGAAGAAAGAATAAGAAAATATTTATATATAATATTAAAAAAAAAAAATTAAGTAAAAATAAAAAATTTTAATAGAAATTTAAAAAATAAAAAATAGAGCGATATGATTCGAAATTAAAATCGAAGGATACAATATAGGCTTGTTACATTTTCCCGCGTGGGTTCTTGCGGTATTTAATACACGAAAAAAAAAATTAAAAAAAATTATATATAATATTTTTAAAAAGTTCAATAAAAATAAAAAATAGAGCGATAAGAGTCGAGATTAAATTCGGAGGATACAATATAGGCTTGTTACATTTTTCCTCGTAAATCCTTGCGGTATTTAACGCACGAAGAAAGAATAAGAAAATATTTATAATATTTTTTAAAAAATTGAAGTAAAAATTAAAAATTAAAAAATAGAGCGATAAGAGTCGAGATAAAAATCGGAGGATACAATATAGGCTCGTTACATTTTTCCTCGTGGGTCCTTGCGGTATTTAACGCACATAGAAAGACACCGTAAGCAGTAAAGATAAAGAGGCGAGGAGATGAGCAATTGGCTTTCCGATGGAGAGAAGAGGAAACCACTTGGCGCTTTCTCCCACGGGCTAACATGTACATATGTATTATATTCGTATATAGCACGATACCGGACGACTTGGCTTGTTGTGGCTGCTGTTGGAATGGTTTTACCGCGCGGAAGGTTCATACGGTACGTTTCCGAAAGTGCTCGCTATATACCTTACAACCTCGACCGTTTTTTTTTTTTTTTTTTTTTTTTTTTTTTTTCGTTCGCTCCGTTAACCGGCCACCGCGTTATGCTAATCTCATTTCGTTAATTGTTACCACCTCCGACGCGTTTCCCGTTTCACACTAAGACCCGTGCGTCGCGGTTGTGTCTCACTCTGCTCACTTTTTTTCTTTCATTCATTAATCAGTCTAATTGTGCAGTGCGTCCTTGTTTCAGTTACAAAAAAAAGAAAAGAAAAAGAATGGAAAAAGTTCTCACAATAAATCGGGAAGCTTTGTTTACAGACAGAATTTCACAGAATGTAAAAATGATCTTTGCCGTTGGAAAGAGAAAAAGTTTGCATGAGATGACATCTTTTTAAACTTTCTATCAGATTAAAATGCATTTTTACTCTTTTGGGTAAAGTTTGTTTTTAGACATCCACTATATGCTCCATATTTTTTTAATACTATTCTATATGCTTGAAAAAAATATGTTTAATTTTTTTTAGATTTCTTTTACTAAAACTTTTATTTTTGTCAATTTTATAAATAAAACTTTTTTTTTTTGTCAATTTTATAAATAAAACTTTTTTTTTTTGTCAATTTTATAAATAAATTTTTTTTTGCTGGAATTGAAAAATTGTAATATTTTTCCAAAAATTCTGTATTGTATATCAAAATTGATATAAAAAAATCATGTATTAGATAATGAGTTTGCATTTACTTGACATACTTTTTTCTTTCACTTATCAATCAGTCTAATTGTACGGTGCGTCCTTGTTTCAGTTACAAAAAAGAAAGAAAAAGAATGGAAAAGTTCTCACAATAAATCGGAAGCTTTGTTTACAGACAGGATTTCACAGAATATAAAAATGATCTTTGCCGTTGGAAAGAGAAAAAGTTTGCATGAGATGACATCTTTTTAAACTTTCTATCAGATAAAATTGCATTTTTTCTCTTTTGCGTAAAGTTTGCTTTTAGACATCCACTATATGCTCCATATTTTTTAATACTATTCTATATGCTTGAAAAAAAATATTTAAAATTTTTCTTAGATTTTTTTTACTAAAACTTTTTTTTTTGTCAATTTTATAAATAAAATTTTTTTTTGCTGGAATTAAAAAATTGAATATTTTTCTCAAAAATTCTGTATTGAATATCAAAATTGATATAAAAAATCATTTATTAGATAATAAGTTTGCATTTACTTGGCATACTTTTTTCTTTCATTTATTAATCAGTCTAATTGTGGCGGTGCGTCCTTGTTTCAGTTACAAAAAAAGAAAAGAAAAAGAATGGAAAAAGTTCTCACAATAAATCGGGAAGCTTTGTTTACAGACAGGATTTCACAGAATATAAAAATGATCTTTGCCGTTGGAAAGAGAAAAAGTTTGCATGAGATGACATCTTTTTAAACTTTCTATCAGATAAAAATGCATTTTTGCTCTTTTGTGTAAAGTTTTTTTTTTAGACATCCACTATATGATCTTCCAACTTGCTCCATATTTTTAAATACTATTCTATATGCTCGAAAAAAACAATTTTTATTTTTTTACATTTATTTTACTAAAATGTAAAAAAATTTCCCTAAACTTTGCTAAATTTAATTTTTTTGCCTATTTGAAAAAATTTTATTTTTCGACAAAATCCTGTACTGAATATAAAATTTTTGAGCTTTGACCCATTTTTTTTTCGAAAAAGAAAGCCGTTAAAAAAATTCATGATTTTTGTTCCAAAATGAAAACCTAAAATAAGATTTGCCCTTAACATTTTTCGTGTAGATATTGGAAACATTATTAATTTTTTTTTTTACATTCAAGATCACTCAAAAAATTCATAGAGCTGAGAATCCTGAACCAATCACAAACGGGAGCCATTTTCAAATATTTCAGGCATATTTTTAAATTTTATATTTTTTATTAAGGCTCAAACATAATGAGCCAAATGTCAATTCAATTCAATAAGAAAAATTGCAGGTCTTAGCATCTCCCTTAATTTTTTTTCCGTGCATTATAAATTCCTACAAAAATCTATTCATCCCTTGTCGAATTTCAAATATAGTTGGAGCGACGAAATCAATTTCCCTGGTCGGGTCGAAAAGAAACTAGGGAAAGTTTGCTGGTATAATTGTTCGCAATCTAATTCTCATTCTCCCTCTCGTTCCCTCTCTTCTAGCAAACGTGTGTGCGTTGCACATTTATGGAACTTCTCGGTAAGACGAAAGCACCGTAAGGAATGCACATAGTTCCGAGCCAAGAAAACAGCGAGTTTATAAAGCAAAATAAAACTCGTATCAATTATAATAATAATACAAGAGTTCGGTGCTCTTGTGTCTTGATCCTCAAAATTCCGTGAGAAGCATTCTTGCTCAACCGGATTAGATACTTCGTTATATATATATTCATATAAAAATTATATATTAATATATTACAAACTGTTAAAAATATTTTGTAAATTAATAAATGCATTGCAATATTAATATAAATATATTAATATTTATATTGAATTTATATTAAATGAAATTTAATATTAATATATTTATATTAATATTAAATTTGAAATTAAATTAATTAATTAAAAATTGAATTAAAAATGAAATTTAACATTAATTTATTTATATTAATTAAATATATTAATATCAAATTTCATTTAATATACAGATATAAAATAAAATAAAATTCAAATAATTATATTATAAACACAACTTTTATCAAGTCTTTAGTATACTGTATATTAATTAATATTTGTATATTAAATTTAATATATGCGTAGCCGCAAAAAAACTTCCAATACTTTATATTAATTTTCATACAAAAATTTCTAATAGTGTATATATTATTATCCAATAATATATTCAATAAATAATAATAAAATAATAATTTTATAAATAAATATTAAATATATTATTTATTATTATTTATTTAATAAGTTATTATATAATAATAAAATAAAATATCTATAAATATTTAAACACGACTATAAACTTAAATTTTATACAGGGATAAATTTTTTGTCCGATCGATAATTTTGAATATACAGCGAATTGAAAAAAATGAAAAAAAAAAAATCGTTATTAAATTATGGGCAAACCACGGGTGCTAAAATTCTGAAATAATTTATGGATGTTTGTAATAATTTAAACAACTTTTGAAAAAATTATGAAAGATTTTTGTGACGATGCTAAATTTGGGTGGTCCATTTGGTATGGAATGACCTATATATATATTGCTGAATTGTAAATAATGTCGACCCTGTTGTTGATGTTGATATGACTGATGCATCTCGTGTCTCCAATGGACTATACGGTCACACTTATTTGTATATGGATTGACAATTGTAAATGTATATGTGGCATATGCATGAGTACGTAATCTTCCGCCGGTCGATTCCTCATTCTGGAAAATGTCGAGCCTATTTGTGGCACGCGATCCACGCATCTTGCTCTCCGATCCTCGTCGCAGAATCTCCAGCACCTGTTTAACTGGGTTAAGCAGTTCGGATCATGACGCGTTCAATTGACGCGAATATATTGCTACGCGTGTGGCAATATCATATATATATATATATATATATATATATGCTAGTGTATATATATATATATATATATATATATATATATATATATATATATATATATATACACTAGTCGCATAAATTAGCTTATAAAAAAATGTGTCTTTCACTAAAAAAAATATATATTATTATAAATATATAAATATACTAGGATTTTATTGTTGCTCGCGCGCTGCGCGCGCTCGCAATCTCCCCCAAAAAAGTGCAATCTCCCCAAAGACCTCTAGGAAGTATAGGAAAGACTCCCGGGAAGTATGGGAAAGACCCCTGGGAAGTATGGGAAAGACCTCCAGGAAGTAAGGGAAAGACTCCCGGGAAGTATGGGAAAGACCTCCAGGAAGTATGGGAAAGACTCCCGGGAAGTATGAGAAAAACCTCCAGGAAGTATGGGAAAGACTCCCTGGGATGTATGGGAAAGACCTCCAGGAAGTATGGGAAAGACTCCCGGGAAGTATGGGAAAGACCTCCAGAAAGTATGGGAAAGACTCCCGGGAAGTATGGGAAAGACCTCCAGGAAGTATGGGAAAGACCTCCAGGAAGTATCGGAAAGACTCCCGGGAAGTATGAGAAAGACCTCCAGGAAGTATGGGAAAGACCTCCCGGGAAGTATGGGAAAGACCTCCGGGAAGGAAGGGAAAGACTCCCTGGGATGTATGGGAAAGACCTCCAGGAAGTATGGGAAAGACTCCCGGGAAGTATGGGAAAGACCTCCAGGAAGTATGGGAAAGACCTCCAGTAAGTATGGGAAAGACCCCTGAAATTTTTCTAAGTCCCTCGATTCTTGACACAGCGGCGGCGGCGGCGGCGGCGGCGAGATCTTTTTATAATATAGAGAGATATATATTTATTTGGGGCATTCCATACCGATTCGACCTGGGTCGGACCCTCGACCTCTCGGATTTGGTCGAAAATTTTTTATATGATTGGACCAACTCCAAAAAGTACTGGAAAATATTTTCAGATTTTTTTTTTCTTTTACGATTTTTTAAAGGTAACATATCGTTAGCCCAAATTTAAAAATCTGAAGAAATTCTCAAAAATTCTGCATGAAATAACAAAATTTTTGAGCCTAAAGCCAAAGTGGGCCGGGTTTTGCTTGTATTTTTTTTCTATAAAAAACTATTAAAAAATTTAGAAATGAAAGAGGAAAAGTTATCAAATTTTTCTAAACTACGAGTTGCACAAAATTACAAAAAAAAAACATTCTTCGTGGAGTACAGGGTTGAGTCAGATAACAAAATTAGATTTGTTGTGCGGTAGAATCTAATTTGATTTTATTGTTTGTTCATCTCAGCTGCACTCGGTGATCTTGAATTTTTTTTGTATTCGAAGGTGCGATTGGTTTTTAAATTATCATCATTGACATGTGATATTATCAATGGAATCCTTTGATTAGCGCGGCTTGTCAATTCTGATTCATGAGTATTTTTTTGGAAATAGGAAAAACTATTCGATAAGAATGTTATATAATTCTAGAAATTGCTGTATTACAAATAATAAAAAAACATGAAAATTGTAATTTTCACAGCACTTCCTCTTTTTGTTCCATAAACATTCTTTCGCAAAAAATTATATCGTTATTATTTGGCTTCCTCAGAGAGAAACTCTGTTTTGCGATTCCGGCCTGATTTAATAGTGAACATATTTTCTATGAATCGCATTTTTTTAACGAAAAGAAATCACTTGCAGAAGAAAGCAATATTTAGAAAAATTTGATAACTTTTCCTCTTTCGTTTCTAAATTTTTGAATAGTTTTTTATAGAAAAAAAAAATAGAAGCAAAACCCGGCCCACTTTGGCTTTAAGCTCAAAAATTTTGTTATTTCATGCAGAATTTTTGAGAATTTTTTCAGATTTTTAAATTTAGGCTAACCATATGTTACCTTTAAAAAATCGTAAAAAAAAATAAATAAATGAAAAAAATCTGAAAAAATTTTCCAGTACTTTTTGGAGTTGGTCCAATCATATAAAAAAATTTCGACCAAATCCGAGAGATCGAGGGTCCGACCCAGGTCGAATCGATATGGAATGCCCCATTTATATATATATATATATTTTTTTTTTTTTTAGTGAAAGACACATTTTTTTTATAAGCTAATTTATGCGACTAGTGTTAATTATTGGCATATTTATGTATGTATTTAATTGTAAATTAAAACTTACTAGAATGAGCAAAGAATATTTTTTTTAAGGAAGATTACTCGATTTAAAGCATTTAAGGGGAGGCAGTTAGGTAAAAAAAATTGATTTTGGAAATTCAATATCATCCAAATCCTATTGCATATAAAAATGCCCAACTTACTGTATTGTTGGTACTCGATGAAAGGATTTTTTACTGTCGTTTGACGTGCATATATGCTTTTCAATATTATCTTATTGAATATGCTTTTCAATATTATCTTAAGCAAAGTTCTTAGGTTTTCCATTCTGCGCATAATTCAGATCAAACTACTAGGCAGAATGGAATGGTTGACGTCTCATTTTCTTCTTCATGAAAAGATACACCGGCTTAATGGAGCAAACTATTTTTTTTCATTCTGAAAGCAAAGTTAATCACTGATTTAGAAAATAGCATTAAATTTGTTTATTAATAATTATGTCACTTAAAAAATATTACCGTTTATTAACATTTGCGACATTTAGCCGGTGGATCTTTTCATGAAGAAGAAAATGAGACGTCAACCATTCCAATCTGCCCAGTAGTTTGATCTGAATCATGCGCAGAATGGAAAACCTAAGAACTTTGCTTAAGATAATATTGAAAAGCATATGCAAGTCAGACGACAGTAAAAAATCCTTTCATCGAGTATCAACAATATAGTAAGTTGGGCATTTTTATATGCAATAGGATTTCGATGATATTGAATTTCCAAAATTAATTTTTTGACCTGACTCCCTCCCCTTAAAAAGATTTCAGAAATTTCATTTAATTAAATTTATTTCTCCTTTTACATAATTTATAATTTTTTTTATTAAGCTAATATTTTGCGACTAGTGTTAATTATTGGCATTATTTATGTGTTTTTAAGTGGAAATTAATAGTTATTAGAATGAACAAACGATATTTTTTTAAGGAAAATTACTCGAGTTAAAGAGATTTCAGAAATTTCATTTAATTAAGTTTATTTCTCCTTTTACATAATTTAAAAAAAAAATTTTATTAAGCTAATATTTTAAGACTGGTGTTAATTATTGGCATTATTTATGTATGTTTTTAAGTGGAAATTAATAGTTACTAGAATGAAAAAACGATATTTTTTTAAGGAAGATTACTCGAGTTAAAGCATTTAAAGAGATTTTAGAAATTTAATTGAATTAAGTTTATTTCTCCTTTTACATAATTGATCATTTTTTTTTATTTCACATTTTTTTTATTAAGGTAATATTTTGCGATTAGTATTAGTTATTGTCATTATTTATGTATGTATTTAATTGTAAATTAATACATACTAGAATGAACAAATGATATTTTTTTAAGGAAGATTACTCGAGTTAAAGCATTAAAAGAGATTTCAGAAATTTAATTAAATTAAATTTATTTCTCCTTTTACATCATTGATACATTTTTTTTATTAAGCTAATATTTTAAGACTAGTGTTAATTATTGTCATTATTTATGTATGTATTTAATTGTAAATTAAAACTTTATTTAAAGACATTTCAGAAATTTAATTAAATTTATTAACTAATTTATTAAAATTAGTTAATTTAATTTATTTATTAAAAAAATTATTAATTATATAAAAGGAGACTTTTACATAATTTATAATTTTTTGGTAAACTGTGACGCTTCAGAAATTTCAGATTATCACAACAAAAAAAAGATAAGTATATATATATAAGCTAATATCACAGTAGTACTAAATAATTATTAATAATTAAAAAATCTTAAACTCTGCTAAAACAAAAAACAAAAAATTTCGTATAATAAGATAATATCACACTAATTATAAATAATTATTCATAATTCAGAAATCTTGTAATTTGCTAAAACCAAAAACAAAAAATTTCGTCCACTTTCTCTATTCCATGAAATTCTTTTAAATTTTTCTGCTAAAACAAAAAACAAAAAATTTCGTATAATAAGATAATATCACAATAATTCCAAATAATTACTCATAATTCAGAAATCTTGTAATCTGCTAAATAAAAAAAAAAATTTCGTCCACTTTCTCTATTCCACGAAATTCTTTCAAATTTCCAAATTGTATCGAAAACAAGAGTTCCTAATTAAAAATAAAAAATTTGGCCTTACATTTACTAAGTTGTCCAGGTTTTCCCACGTACGTCTATCTAAAATGACAAAAGTTTTTTATTCTCATGATTTTCGAGTGCCAAAATTCCTGATATCCACTAAAATCCCATTTTTTTCCTCATCAATAACAATTGCTAAAAGCCAACAAAATTGTCACAAATTCGTGTAAATTCTTCCATCACCACCACAATTCAAAACCCGATTGAAGACTCATCCGAATTCGCTCTGAGGCTCCGCGTACTTAGCATCAAAGTCACGACGTGAATCTCTACGGAATAAATAACAATGTTTGCTGGGTGAAAAGAGAGTCGAGAAAATTGGGGCATTCGGATGGAGAGTTTCGAGGTTTCCGGTAATCAGTTACACCTATACATATGTAAACATAGTTTGCGGTGCGATTACCGGGAGTTTTGGAATGAAGAAGAATTCTGTCGGTGCCGAAGTTTTACCCGTTGAGGTATTTTCCCGTTGAGGGGTTTGAGGGGGGGCAGAAAGAGGGGACGATGCCAGACATGGTGAGAGCCAAAGCTGAAGAGGCAGCTCCTCACCATTGAGTTTCACGGGCGGAACCGACGAGTTGTTGAATTTCATTAAAACGGTCCCCGCTGAGCGGTGGCGGCGGCGGTGGCGGTATTCTCAGCGATCTGGTGCAACGGTCATGGTAAACGCGAGAGAGTTCGGGCGCGATCCTCTCGCGCCACCACCGCGTCGACGAGGAAGAGCTACCCGACTTCCTCGTCAGGTGCAGGAAATGCCTGGAGGCAACAAAAGTTTCTCTCTCCCCCGTGTATATCACGAAACGAAGCGCAGAGTGTTGCGTTCGTAGCCAATTAGATCGTTCGTATGACGAGTACGACGAGCAGCGAGCGATATAGGTAATTATATATACTGAAACGTGAATATAGCCATACCCACGGGGTTTAATGCATACACATATAATATTTAAAGCAAAAAATGGTAATACTAAAAAATTGGCCAATTCTACATTACAAGCGGCCAAGATTGCTTGATTCCAAAAATCGTTGTGAACATTAACGGTTTTTCGGCAGCACATAACAGTGTGGTGGATTAATGATACTACAGTAGAAACCCGGTTAACGATGATTGTACGGGACCAAAAAAGTAGCATGCACTCGAAAAACCAAATGTATTTCTAATTACGTTGTTTTTCTGCTGCATTGTAGTGTTGAAGTGTTGTGTTGCAATGAGATTTGTTTTTGTTGATTAAGTTGTATTCTGGTAGAGTTTGCCGGGTTGTTCATTTTTGGTAGAGTCCTAATACGGTAGAATCGTAAATCGGTAAAGTCCTAATATAGTAGAATCGTTAATCGATAGAGTCCTTATATGGTAGAAACGTAAATCGGTAGAGTCCTAATACGGTAGAATCGTTAATCGGTAGAGTCCTAATATGATAGAAACGTAAATCGGTAGAGTCCTAATTCGGTAGAATCGTAAATCGGTATAATCGTAAATTGGTAGAATCGTAAATCGGTAGAATCGTAAATTGGTAGAATCGTAAATCGGTAGAATCGTAAATTGGTAGAATCGTAAATCGGTAGAATCGTAAATTGGTAGAATCGTAAATCGGTAGAATCGTAAATTGGTAGAATCGTAAATCGGTAGAGTCTTAATACGGTAGGTTCATAAATCGGTAAAGCCCTAATACAGTAGAATCGTAAATCGGTAGAGTCCTAATACAGTAGAATCGTAAATCGGTAGAGTCCTTATATGGTAGAAACGTAAATCGGTAGAGTCCTAATACGGTAGAATCGTTAATCGGTAGAGTCCTAATATGATAGAAACGTAAATCGGTAGAGTCCTAATTCGGTAGAATCGTAAATCGGTATAATCGTAAATTGGTAGAATCGTAAATTGGTAGAATCGTAAATCGGTAGAATCGTAAATCGGTAGAATCGTAAATCAGTAGAATCGTAAATTGGTAGAATCGTAAATCGGTAGAGTCCTAATACGGTAGGTTCATAAATCGGTAAAGCCCTAATACAGTAGAATCGTAAATCGGTAGAGTCCTAATACAGTAGAATCGTAAATCAGTAGAGTCCTCATTCAGTAGAATCGTAAATCGGTAGAGTCCTAATTCAGTAGAATCGTAAATCGGTAGAGTCCTAATTCAGTAGAATCGTAAATCGGTAAAATCGTGAATCGGTTGAATCTTAAATCGGTAGAGTCCCAATTCGGTAGAATTGTAATTCGGTAGAGTCCTAAATTGGTAGAATCTTAAATCGGTAGAGTCCTTATTCGGTAGAATAGTAAATCGGTAGAGTCCTTATTCGGTAGAATAGTAAATCGGTAGAGTCCAACGTTGGGAGAATAGTAAATCGGTAGAGTCCAACGTCGGGAGAATAGTAAATCGGTAGAGGTCTAATTCGGTGGCATCGTAAGTGTATTTACAACTTTTTCTTTCACCCACATTAATTTTTTTCACAACATGTCAAAACTTCACGGACGGAGAATCTACACAAATATTACAAACAACTGTTATCTTTAAACATACCATACTTCTTATAATATAAACATATATAAACAAAATTGACTACAGATTCTGCGTAAAATCGCTAGTACCTACTTTATACCCTGTAGCTATACTCTTGTGCACCTGTGCGAAAACTGCGTACTATGGCGAAATGCGATGGATTGTGTGTGCGATCTGATTTTTCTTAATTTTTGTTGTATACTTTTACTTTGCCTAATTTGATTTGTGACATTTGTTACCGATTTTCGGGGGCGTCCACTACCGGTGATTTTTAAGTAATTTTTAAGTAATGCTTCAGTTATTTAACCGAAAAAATTACTTGTAATATTTAAATGACCCTCGAGTCACTATCCAGTCAATTGACTGGGCAATAACGAAATAAACGAAATAACAACAACGAAAAAAACTCGTTAGAACCAACAAAACGTACGTTTGCGGGCAGCGAAAAGAATATTCTTTTGATCCAAAAAAACATGTGATTGATCGAAGTTATTGTGATTTGCCAAATCACAAGTAAAAAATAAGATAGGCATGTAATTGTAATAAAAATCGTAAAAGAGCTGTCAAAAATCACCTGTCGATTAACTCTATTTTTCTCCCAGATATGGGCAACCTACGGCAAGCGAGCCACCGTTTGAGGTCCGCAACGGTGTTGTCTTTACAATTAAAGAAAATTATGGTATTAGCAACTATAAAGTGACAACTGTTTATTTTTAGTTCGTCCGAGCAAATTTTTAATAGTTGCCACAACTATCAAATAGTTACTATAACTACCAAATAGTTACCATAACTATGAAAATAGTTGCATGGACTAAAAATTAATAGTTGTCATTTTATAGTTGACTGTACTACTACGATTTCTCTTAGTGCAATAATATTAAATTTTAATTTGGCTCCGGGCACATCTGCCTCAGTTAAATTCATATTTATATCACTACTTTAACCATCTAACTCTATTCTGGTGTTTGTTTGTACCCCCCCCCCCCCCCCCCCATCCACCCACCCACCCCCCGACAGCCAGCGCCGCCCTGGCGGAGACTTTTTCGTACTTGGTGAAAAAGGCTACTTTGACATAATTATTTTTACGCGGATTCCGTCAGGGGGATCTAGTCCATAATATAACCGCATATATTTATTTATCTATCTGAAAGTGAATTCACTTTGTCAAATAATCCGATCCGGCAATACGTCGTTTCTACAGAACCCGATTCTACACATCACCGACTCAACACCACCAACTCTACACAACGGCAATTCGACACATGCCTCGATTCAACACAACAGCAACTATACACATCACCAACTCGACACATCGCCATCTCGACACATGCCTCAATTCGACACAACCCCAATTCTACACAGCCCCGATTCTACACAGTCACAACTGTCACGAGCCAAATGCACAACGACAATACTCTACACAGCCCCGATTCTACACTGGCACAAATTTCACGAGCTAAATTCACAACGGCAATACTCTACACAGCCCCGATTCTACACAGGCACAACTGTCACGAGCTAAATTCACCAAAGTCCCGATTCAACACATCACCGATTCTACACCGTCACCAACTCACATCCAATCAGCGTATGTCGTTCAAGCATTCCAACTCATCGGCGCACTATGATTGGATGTGAGTTGGTGACGGTGTAGAATCGGTGATGTGTTGAATCGGGACTTTGGTGAATTCAGCACGTGACAGTTGTGCCTGTGTAGAATCGGGGCTGTGTCGAGTATTGCCGTTGTGAATTTAGCTCGTGACATTTGCGCCTGTGTAGAATCGGGACTGTGTAGAGTGTTGCCGTTGTGCATTTGGCTCGTGACAGTTGTGACTGTGTAGAATTGGGGCTGTGTACAATTGGGGTTGTGTCGAATTGAGGCATGTGTCGAGTTGGTGACGTGTCGAGTTGGTGATGTTTACAGTTGCTGTTGTGTTGAATCGAGGCATGTGTCGAATTGCCGTTGTGTAGAGTCGGTGGTGTTGAGTCGGTGATGTGTAGAATCGGATTCTGTAGAAACGACGTATTGCCTCCGATCCCAGTTGTTCGCGGTTCTACTGTATCCATACGGCAACCCCCGGCACAGCGTGTCCTTCATGAACCCACCTTGACGAATATATAACGATCGTGTGCATCAATTAATCGCCGTGAAAGCATTTACGTCCGTTTTCGTTGGTGGGCCAAAGGCACTTGACTCATCTTGTAGGATAATCAGCCGTGCGAACGAAGCGTCGCGCGCGGAGGTGAAGCGAGCAACGAGCCGCTCGCGCTCGTCGCGTTCTTCATCGCGAAGAAGAAGAAGGAGCTGATGGTGCTACGGTGTGTTATACTATGAGCGCGTCTTACGGACCGCTCGGGTTCGGGTAGTGGGGACCGCGGCATAAGTACGGGACATCGTTAAGAAAAGCCTTCATTCTGATAGGAGAACGCGATCCATCGTGTCGGTTAAACACGTCGTTGTTGTTGTTTTTTTTTGTTCCTTTAGTCCTTTTTATTTTTTCGTCTCGTAAATTGTGTGAAAAATACGAGAAATTTTAATTCGTTATTCTCGATGCGTGCGGCTTGCGGTGCTCGGACGTCTCATTGGTGCTTTCAATGTAAGAGGAAACAACGGAAGGGGAATATATTCGAAGAACAGTGTGTTTCTATTAAGTTCTAAGAGCCACGACCTTGGGACACTGTAAACACCCGAGAGCTCTTCGTCCTTTTGACCTTTAGTGCGACGGGCATACGGAAAGACACAGGCCCTTCGGAATCACGCGGGTAAAGCAGCTTAAAGGTGTGTTTACGTGTGTGTGTGTGTGTGTCTGTGTGTGTGTGGATTTTCTGTGCGAGCCACGAAACTCCTTACAAACTTGCAAATTATGTAGAGGTACTTTATACGTGGAACTATTCCGTCGTAATTACTGCCCGTTTACAGGAAGCCGATACTTCGGAGTCTCTTCTTCTGTGTTCTCTCGCCTGTTGTACCTTACACTATAGTTATAATCTTCAGATACTCGATCCTTGAGATTTACGTAAGTGACGAGTGAGAGAAAATGAGATAGAGAGATACGAATTAAGCACAAAAACGCTCTTGCGGGTAGCCATAGAAAAATAAATGCCACTACTAATTAACTATAATTGAGTGGATACTCTTATTTTATCAATTGTGGCACGTGGGTCGAAGGCTTTGCTACTTATTCGAATGCAGTTTGTTTTTTCTACACTTTTTGCGCGAGCAAAAAACATCGCGAAACTAAGTCAAAGCGAATCTTGAATTTGTATCATTTTTAAAATTCACATAACAATAACGCAATTAAAATTGATTGAATTTATTTTTCAACAAGAAAATTCGATTTTTTAAATATCAATAATATATCATTTTAATAATTATATACTTCATTTTTATGTTATTATACTTATTATACTTCATATTGTTAAATTCGGAAAAATGTAAGAATCTATTGATTTTTTATTTAAAAAACGTTATTTTTCGAAAGATTCCATTTCTCGACAATTGTGATAAGAAATAATATGCAATTAAGAAAATTATATTTTTTCAACGTGCACGAATTTTTAATTAAAAAATTTCATTTTGAATTACTATTTAAAAAAATTAAGTCCCTTTTTTGAACGGTTATCATGATGAATTTTTATTATCGATTTAGTTTTTATTATTGAAAAGAAATTCCATTGAAATAAGGGAAAATAATGTAAAACTTTGAAGTATTGATTTCGCGTGGGGGGTAAATTGAAACGTTCTTGAATTTTTGGTGCCTCACGCACTCTCGCGGAACCGAAACTACTGACGTGAGACGCGAAACAAGCGCACTTGGCTTTACGAGACCGAGACCAACTCGAATTCTTTATGTAAGCCGCGTGTGAATGAGAAATGCGAGCGTTCCGGTGCTGCAGCACCAGCAGTAGCAGCAGCAACAGCAGTAGCGACATAGCTGTAGCAGGTATTCCTCTATCCCGATATCCCAAGTGTCGTAGCGGCTAGTATAATGGGGGATGACTAAAGATCGTGGCGCTTCACGAGAGAATCGTCGCTTCCGGCATTGCATCGCGACTCTCTCGTCGATCGCTGCGTGTACATATATGAGGCATTCCACCTCGTTTCAACCTGGGTCTGACCCTTGACCCTTTCAATAGGGCCCGCAATTTTTGTATATGATTAATATAACTCCTAAAAATACAAATTAATTTTTTGCTTCCTCATAGAGGAAGCTGTTTTCGTAAAAAAAAATCTTTTTCGAGTTTTTCATAGCAGGATACTCAAAATGGTTCAAAACGTCGAGAAAAGTGGTTTAGAAAAAATGTCCGAATGTATGTATGTATGTGTGTGTGTGGCACGCTTGCGAAATTCAAACCGCTGTATCTCGAAAACGGCTTTGACAATCAAGGTGAAATTTGGCACGCTGGTAGAGGAGTAACGCCCCTTCTTATGTATACATTTTCGAAAAAATTGAAAAAATAATTCAGATTTTATAAGCCTTTCAATTTTTCGAAAAATGTCTGTATGTTCTCTAGCTTCCGCAATTTTTCAGCTAATGAGCTAAATAGTTCTGGACAAATAGAGAAATGAAAAATGAAGGTCGGTATTGAATTTGAGGGAAATCCATAAAGCGGTTTAGATTTTGTAAAATTTTGAATTTTCGAAAAAAATTTGTTTTCGTTCTTATTCAAGTTAAATTCGACCAACCCTTCTCAATTTTTTTGCAAGGTAAAATTAACATCCAGTTGTAATAGATTTCGAATTCGGTGAAGATTGGTAAAGTGGTTCAGATTTTATAAGACATTGAATTTTTCAAAAAATCTCTGAATGTATTGTAACTGACACAATTTTTTAGATAATAAACTTAAACAGTTTTTGACGAATAAAGCAATGAGAAATGACGATCTTTATTGAATTTAAGCGAAATACATGAAGCGGTTTAGATTTTATAAAATTTTGAATTTTCGAAAAAAATTTGTTTTTGTTCTTATTCAAGTTAAGTTCGACGAAACCTGCTCAAATCTTTTGCAAGGTAAAATTAACATCCAGTTGTAGTAGATATCGAATTTGGTGAAGATTGGTAAAGTGGTTCAGATTTTATAAGACATTGAATTTTTCAAAAAATCTCTGTATATTCTGTAACTGACACAATTTTTTAGATAATGAACTTAAACAGTTTTTGACGAATAAAGCAATGAGAAATGACGATCGTTATTGAATTTAAGCGAAATACATAAAGCGGTTTAGATTTTATAAAATTTTGAATTCTCGAAAAAATTTTGTTTTCGTTCTTATTCAAGTTAAGTTCGACCAAACCTGCTCAAATCTTTTGCAAGGTAAAATTAACATCCAGTTGTAGTAGATATCGAATTTGGTGAAGATTGGTAAAGTGGTTCAGATTTTATAAGACATTGAATTTTTCAAAAAATCTCTGTATGTTCTGTAACTGACACAATTTTTTAGATAATGAACAGTTTTAGACGAATAAAGCAATGAGAAATGACGATCGTTATTGAATTTAAGCGAAATACATAAAGCGGTTTAGATTTTATAGAATTTTGAATTTTTGAACATTTTTGTTTTCGTTCTTATTTTAATTTGTATTTAAAATAAGGATACAAAGTAAAACTTTGCACATTGCTTCGTCAATAATTTTCACCTTTCACAAAGCTTCCTCTATGAGGAAGTTCTACTTTGCATCCTTATTTTCATTTATTATTTCACATTTTTAATTATCTACGAATTGTACGAATTATTAAAAGACTTGATTACCAAAAATCTCAATTTTCCAAAAAAAGGTTTTTTAGATTTTTTTTCAGACTTTTACCACTTTGGCAAAATTCTGAAAAAAAAATCGAAAAATCATGTGTTGCATAGAAAATTTTCTAGCTATTGCTCATCGTCAAGTTACTATTTTTTTTTCTAATTTATAAAAATTTTTGTTGAAAAAAGGACAAAAAAAGTATATTTCGTAAAAGGACATTTCAGAATTTTTACATATTTTAAAAATATTTCTTTTCAATAATTTGTTTAAACAAATCGTAGATAATTAAAAATGTAAAAAAAATAAATGACAAAAAATTAATTTGTGCTTCTAGTTTGCATCCTTATTTTCATTTATTTTTTCACATTTTTAATTATCTACGATTTGTACGAATTATTAAAATTTTGATTACCAAAAATCGTTATTTTCCAAAAAAAGGTTTTTTAGATTTTTTTCAGACTTTTACCAATGCATACTTTGGCAAAATTCTGAAAAAAAAAATCGAAAAATCATGTGTTGCATAGAAAATTTTTCGAGCTGTTGCTCATCGTCAAATTACTATTTTTTTTCTAAAATTTATAAAAAAATTTGTTGAAAAAAGGACGAAAAAAGTATATTTCGTAAAAGGACATTTCAGAATTTTTACATATTTTAAAAATATTTCTTTTCAATAATTTGTTTAAACAAATCGTAGATAATTAAAAATGTAAAAAAAATAAATGACAAAAAATTAATTTGTGCTTCTACTTTGCATCCTTATTTTCATTTATTTTTTCACATTTTTTGTTATCTACGATTAGTACGAATTATTAAAAGTCTTGATTACCAAAAATCTTTATTTTCCAAAAAAAGGTTTTTTAGACTTTTTTCAGATTTTTCCCAATGCATACACTTTGGCAAGATTCTGAAAAAAAAATCGAAAAATCATGTGTTGCATAGAAAATTTGTCTAGCTGTTGCTCATCGTCAAATTACTATTTTTTTCTTCTAATTTATAAAAAAATTTTTTGAAAAAAGGACGAAAAAAGTATATTTCGTAAAAGGACATTTCAGAATTTTTACATATTTTAAAAATATTTCTTTTCAATAATTTGTTTAAACAAATCGTAGATAATTAAAAATGTAAAAAAAAGAAATGACAAAAAATTAATTTGTGTTTCTACTTTGCATCCTTATTTTCATTTATTTTGTCACATTTTTAATTATCTACGATTTGTACGAATTATTAAAAGACTTGATTACCAAAAATCGTTATTTTCCAAAAAAAAAATTTTATACACTTTGGCAAAATTCTGAAAAAAAAAATCGAAAAATCATGTGTTGCATAGAAAATTCTTCCACCTGTTGCTCATCGTCAAATTACTATTTTTTTTTTCCAATTTATAAAAAATTTTATTGAAAAAAGGACGAAAAAAGTATATTTCGTAAAAGGACATTTCAGAATTTTGACAGATTTAAAAAATATGTATTTTTAATAATTTGTTTAAACAAATCGTAGATAATTGAAAATGTAAAAAAAAAGAAAAAAAAATTAATTTGTGCTTTTTAAAGTTATTTCAATGATATAAAAAATTGCAGGCCCGATCGGAAGGGTTAAGGTAGTTTTGTCGGTACGCCGGAGTCATAAATCTCAGAGTTTATATAACATTAAAAAATAATCATACGCATCACTTTGACTGCCTCAATAATAATATAAAAAATAATCGAGAATCCTTCGAAATTGTCGTAATGAAATAAAAACGATTATTTGTAAATAGTTGATATGTTTAGTGCGGATTTGACTTCATTTTTACGATAATTAGGTTAGGAAACGCCATTTGACCCGGTATCGTGCACTTTGACCTTGGTTCAATTAAACATTATTCCGGAGACTTCACCTTTTTTCATGATGCATCAATTCCTTAATGATTTGCGAATCCGTAGTACTTTTTATTTTTTCTCTATCTTTGATCTAAGTATGTTAATTTTCGATTTAAAGATCAATTTTTCCAGCTCTCCCGTGAGCGCCGTGTAAAAAGATCGATTTTCAAGTTTTAATTGTTCATTCAAATACTCGGTAAAAGCCTTCAAGATTTTGTGCAAGTAAAATTGAATAGCTAAATTACAACATGTCCAAAATTCATGCATATGAGTTTGGATTGCCTTCACGACAGAACTACCCGACTAGAAATTCAGTTATGGGGAATATCAGGGCCGGACCTGGTAACCGGATTCCAAATCCAAGGCCCCTGTCTGGCTACCTTATACGGCCCTGATTGGAAATGTAACGCTTTGGCACATCAGGGCCAGTTCAAGTTTACCACATAAGGAGCTGATAAAAATAACCATTTAAGGGCCTGATAAATATAATCATAGATATATAAATACATATACTTATCTTTATATTAAATTAAAAAATTAATTATTAATTTCCGCGCATTATGCCGCAATATGAACAATAATATTCTATTAATATTACAACAAAAAAAAACAAGTCGTCTTCAGATACGGTTTTTCGTAACATCATTCGGGAAGTGATGCACGCGGGATTTGAACCTAAGACCTACGGGACCTACCTATTTACCTAACTACCTAACCGAGCACGCTAACCACTAGACCAAACCGACTATGTGGATATCTCGTACAGTATTTCCATAATAGTTCAATTTACTATTTATTTAAATAATAGTTCAGTTTTTAACGTAACTAATTAGGAATTTGAACTTAAAATTTGTAAATTCAAAATGACGGGTTTAAAATTAATAACATATTGAATGCGACATTTTGATTTTATAAACGATATTCTTAATTCCGCCAATATTTCGATCAGGTCTACCTTATCTATACCAGGTCTGAACCTGAATATGGAATACCTTGTCAGGTCTACCTTAATTTTTCCCGATCTGGCCCTGAATAAGATACACCTTATTAGGTCTACCTTAATATTTCCCGATCTGGCCCTGAATAAGATACACCTTATCAGGTCGACCTTCCCTTTGCCAGATCCGGTCCTATTAAGGTACATCTTATCAGGTCTATCTTATCTATGCCAGATCTGGACCTGAATAGGGAATACCTTATCAGGTCAACCTTCCCTATGCCAGGTCCGGTCCTAATAAGGTGCACCTTATCAGGTCAAACTTATCCATGCCAGATCAGGCCCAAATGTGACGGCAGGGCTGCCCTACCAGATTTCTAGTCGGGTACCTTAAGGGTCAGACACAGCTGGAATGCCTCATATATGTACTTTCATTGTACTCTATGCGAATACATAACGCTGCTGCCAATCGTAGCGGACCTACGACGACGAACGTTCGATCGAGTTTGTCGCGGAAGTTGACGCTAGAGAGCGCGGCCAAAGTTGCAAGCACTAGAGGTACACACGCGGTGAGTGGATCCTAACGCGTGGACGAACGACGTTGAGAGTATAGTGACGAACGGCAAGGCATATAACTGTGCTACAATGCGATGCGTCCGTGCGACGAGGAAGTCGCTCGTCGTCCCATCGAACTAATACTCAGCTGTTGCTCAGGTAGTTACCAGTCGTCTTAGAATATTGCCGTTCGAAGTCATCTCGTCAACAAGATGAAATGCATCAAGATATACTTGTGTCTGAGTGATTTTTTTTTTCTTTTTTTTTTATGGGAACGAAATTGTGTCAACGAAGAAAAAGGTTCGCTCGGTGTAACTATAATTGTTGGAATGAGACATTTTTTTCATTCTTTGAGGTTAGGTAATTTTCTATCTTGCACCATTCACGCAATCAACTAATTAATAGTAATAGTAAACGGACCTAATGATACACGGAAAGAAAAGATTAGCTTCCATGACCAAATAAGGATGCAAAGTAGAACTTTACACATTGCTCATTTTTATTTTTCGCAACGCCGGCCTTAATTATGAGGAAGTTTCTTTATTTTATTTTTGGCTTTCTCATAGAGGAAGCTTTGCGAAAGATGAAAATTATTGACGAAGCAATGTGCAATGTTCTACTTTGCATCCTTATTTTCAATACAAATTAAAGAAGTACGAAAATAAAAATTTTCATAAATTCAAAATTCTATAAAATCTACACCGATTTATGGATTTCGATTAAATTCAATACCGATCGACATTTTTCATTGCTTTATTCGTCAAAAACTGTTTAAGCTCATTATCTAAAAAATTGTGGCAGCTAGAGAACATACAGAGATTTTTTGAAAAATTCAATGTCTTATAAAATCTGAACCACTTTACCAATCTTCACCAAATTCGATATCTACTAAAAATGGATGTTGATTTAACCTTGCAAAAGATTTGAAGATGTTTGGTCGAACTTAACTTGAATAAGAACGAAAACAAAATTTTTTCGAAAATTCAAAATTTTATAAAATCTAAACCGCTTCATGGATTTCGCTCAAATTCAATGCCGACCTTCATTTTTCATTTCTCTATTTGACCAGAACTATTTAGCTCATTAGCTGAAAAATTGCGAAAGCT